>PVKB01003711.1:0-146579 GCA_004027205.1 Ctenodactylus gundi
TTTCTCCCTTCTTCCTTTTTCTTTCTTTCATTTTTTCCTATTAAATGTCTAAATGTCTGCAGTTTCTGTCTTCTCTCATTTGTTTCCTTGCTGACCATCTGGAGAACATAAATATCTCGCAGGAAAGAGATCAGGGGTCAAACAGGAGACCTAATTGCCCTGTGAGAGAAATCACCGTTGGGCTATTGTGTGGGCAGGCTTCAGCTGGCTGGCTGTCCCCAGTCTGCCGGTGAGTGGACCCTCACTTTTCAGTTTCAAACCCTTCCTCTTGTCACAGTCTAGTCAGCTGTCCATCTCTAGTCCTAATCTACGACCCCCCCCCCAAAAAAAAAAGAAAAAAGAAAAAAAAAATCTTCTTTTTCCATGCCATTCCCAAACATCTTGGCTAAGGTCATTCCTGACCTTTGAAGAACAGTTTGAGGCTTTTGACCTTTCTTGTTCTTAAGAAATAAATAAAACTGCAGAACGTTGGAACCTCTGTTCATCTTTGCAGGTGATAGTGAAACACCAAAGCCCGCAGCCACCAATTCCCAATTTCACCAGCCTTTTTCTCACCTGCTGAACACTTTTCGAAGCCGTGGTGGCAAAGCAGAAATTCCAGGATCTAAGGAGCTACAGAACTGACTCCTGGCTGCCTGGGCCTTTGTCATTTGACATCATGCTTACCTCATACATTTTTGGGGTGGTATCAACCATGAAAACTTCCAGCCAAGTCTTAGACCTGTTGATTCCCACAGAGCAGCAGTCCTATCAGAGGAGATGTTAAAAAAACATGTGATGATCCGGCTGAAATTAGAATATTTCGAAGGTTCAAGAAATAAGTATTTCTTTCATTTCCAGGGATGCAGGCCTGTAATTTCTGAGAGGCTGTAGCAGGAGGATCCCGAGTTTGAGCCCAGACCTTGAAACTTCACGACTTAGAGAAAGACTACCAAAACAAAAAATAAAGGAAATGAGCTTGAAATGTAGCTCAGTGCAAAGACTCAGGGTTCAGTCCCTAGTACTGTAAAGAAAAATAAAGAGGTCTGTTGATTTCCTTTAATTCTCCCCCTAAAGAGGTTACCAACGATAGTCCCATAGTGACAGTATCATTGTGTGCTCCTGTAGCACGTACATAGGGAGCACACCATGCCTATCTTGTTGATTGGGAATAAATTCACTGGCATTATAAACTTCCTCACCGCTCTGGTCAGTCCTGATAGAAGACACTTCAACCACACCCATTGTCTAGGAGACAAACAAGGGCATAGAATTGCCCGAGTCCAGCCACATCTTTTCTTATTTTTTTTTTTCTTTTTTGATACTGGGTCTCATTCTGCAGTCCATGCTTGTTCTGAGCTCACTGTGTTGTCCAGACTGGCCTCAAACTCACAGCAATCCTGCCTCAGCCTCCCAAGTCTAGGATAACAGACGCGTACCATGCCTAGCTTACATGGTGCTGAGGAATGGAAGTCGGGTACGTAGAGCTTGCTAGCCAAGTGCTTCGACCACTGCACTGTCCCTCCAGTCCAGCCACATCTTTTCCTGCTTGTATTCAACATTTTTATTTCATGCTCTGGGGATATTTCTGTGAACACCCAAAAAGGTCATGGACCCATGGCCTCTCTAACGTGAGCTGGGGGCAGGCCGCTTCATCTGCTGTGTATCCTCATGGGAAAGCCCTGCTGAGATGTGCCCCTGACTGGCTTTCTATTGAGCAATGGGTTTTCCTTACCACCCTTATCTCATGCAGGGGAAACAGTGTGCAGAAACCTGAGCACCCTCCCCATCCAAATAATGGGGACAGAAAGAACAATGGCAGATAAAGGACAGGGTGTTGCAGGCACTCTCAGCCCACTCCCTCTGACCTCAGGTCGCCCTGAGGAGTCCTAGCCATCACTGCTGAGCTTTGACTTCTCCTGGAGACCATTGTCCCCTGTGACAAATGCAGACAAGTGGAGATAATTTCAAACATCTTTAACCTACAGAATGCACCCAGCCGGCTACTTTGAACTAACCCAATGATGACTGAACTTGTCCCTCTTTGATGGCCACATCGGATGGACAGTCCTAGTAGAGCAGGGCGTGGGGCTTGCATTGTGTTGAATGGTTAAAGTTGAGTATTGGGTGTTATAGTGAGAGTAATTCGCTCTTCTGGAAACACAAATGCCTGTGGACTGTTTCCAGAGAGAGGGGTAAAGATTAGGAATGATAGGCAGGCCCAGTACTGCAGGTTTGTAACCCCAACACTCGGGAGGCTGAGGCATGAGGATAGCAAATTCAAGGCCAAACTGGGTAGTTCAGAGTTTTAACAAGACCCTGTCTCAAAATAAAAAAAAAGAAAGGTCAGGGATGCAGTTCCATGTAAAGTTGTGAAGTTTCTTCCGAGTTTGATTGTCCCTACCAAAGTATACGTGTGTGTGTGTGTGTGTGTGTGTGTGTGTGTGTAGAAATAAGAAAGTTCCTGTGTTCACTTCAACTTGACCAGAAATAATCAGTCATTTCACTAGTACTTTGTGCACTGAACATTTGGGGCTTTTGTAGGTAAGTGGATGCAACTTGAGACCATCATGCTCAGTGAAGTGAGTCAGACACAGAAGGTTAAATATCAAATAGTTTCTCTAAAATGAGAAACCCAGAATACAGTCATCTTATAGAACTAACTGAGGGTGATAGTGGGAACTGGTAGGGAGGGGCACGGTGTGGGAGGCTCAAAAAGGGAGAGTCTGCAATTTTGATGTGACATATATGTGCACAAAATGCTCAAGTTCAGAGTAAACATTATGTATCACATATGTACATATCAATAAAATGGGGGGGGGGATAAATACATTTCCTGAAGAGTTGAGCATGGTAGCACATGTCTGTAATCCCAGCATTTGGGAGACTGAGATAGGAGGATTGCCATGAGTTCAAGGTCAACCTGGGCTATATAATTCAGAGCCAGCCTGGAGTACAAAGTGCCAGCCTGTCTCTAAATAAATGAATTTATTTTCTGAATAATGAAACCAATGTATCAAGCTGCAAGATCCTGGTTGACTGCCCCATTAGATATCCTTACCTATCTTTATTTGTATATTGTTCTCTCCGGACCAATTTAAAAATTGAGAATATTGATGACTAGCTCAGAATCAATTCTCTAATTAAATAGGATTTTACGTAATCTTCTAGACAGCTCAAGACAAGTCCTGACCTGTAGAATGGCAGGAGGGGTAGAATAGTTACTGTCATAAAACACTTTCCATCCACTGAGGATCACATACATGTGATCTTTTGCTCCCATCGTTCCTACAAGGGTGACCTCATTCCCTTTTCAGGAGATGAGTGGTTCTGAGAGGTAAAGTTACCTCCCCACAAAAGCCCAACTGAAACTCTTGGGAGTTAGAAGCATGCTTGGTAATCAAACTGGAATCTTATTCCAAAACTTCATCTTTTATCCACTGCACAAATTTTAAGGCTTCACTCCTGTCTCCCCCTTAGAGACTAATGCTCACTCCTCAGCCCAAGAACACAAGCTCCCCCAGCTGTCCCGGGAGCCACAGACCCACGCAGACCCTACAGAGATGAAGTGGGGCACTAGCCCCCGCTGCTTGATTACTCTTGGATCTCCTGTCTGGTTTTTCCCGGTCTGACATGCGTTAATTTAGCAGCATGAATGGGCAGGGTAATTCGCAAATCTTCTCTGTGGAGCAGTTTTTTTTTTTTTTTCCTTTGTTGGATCAAGATGAGGATCCAGAGGATTTTCTTACACATGCACCGAAGAATCTCACTCTCTTTGCCTCCTTCCCCACCTCCCCACCACCAACGGGCCAGTTCTGGGGGCAGACAGAGCCACCAAGCAAGACTAAACTCCTAGAAGCTCCTGAAAGGTTATACCCTTGAAGCTCTCCACAGTGTACACAGCACGTGCTGAAGTTTACACAGACTTCTCAGGCCTCTGAATAGAGAGACTAATTGTGGTGAAGCTGCTTTTCAGCACACAGGATGGGCTGTTCCCTGTGGGTTTTACTATCAAAAGGCTTTTAAAAGTGCAGTGCAGCCATTGTTGAATATTTCACAATGAATTAAATACCATTTCTCTCCTCGCAGCTGTTCCATCTGAGTGAGCGTAGAGTACTTTTTTTTTTTTCCTGGCAGAAGACGTCTGCTGTATAAACCCAAGCGCTGGGGTAATGAGATTATTTGTGTGTGAATTCTTTAGGAGAAGCATTTCTTTATTTTAAACTCAGTGTGATGTGGAGCTGCTGCTGTGGAGATGGGGAGAGGGGTGACCCTCTGTGAAGAATGAAATTGAAATGTCTCTGAGTAGAAGCGGGAGAGGCAGAAGCTCAGGGCTCCAGGATTAGGTTTCCAAGTCCCAGGCACTTATCTGTGTTTCCCCAGGGTGCCTGCATCTCTGGCCTCCCTCCCTGGTGATGGAGGCGGGAAATTCCATATGGATATTTTTAATCAATGATCACTTTCCCATCTGCTCCTTCAGAATTCCTTGCTGATGGCACAAGTTTTTAATGGGGTTGAAAGAACATTTGTTTTGCTCTTTAATTTTTGTTTTTTTTTAAATCGCAAAATATAGAAGAAAAATGTCTTTGTTATAGCATTCAAGATACTCTCTACAATTTGAATGAGCCTGATCTTGTTCTGTACTTATGGCGTATGGTTTAATGATTTACTGGAAGCTTGATATGCAGTGCGTGACGCTGAGAGGTGGCAGAACCTTTTAAAGGGAGGCCTGCCGGGAGGTGGCTACATCTTTTGCAAGGATTCACGGGATTCGTGTTTTTCTCACAGGATATATTCTGGCTTTTGAAAAAGGTCCTTAAAAAGCAAGTTGGTCTAAATCAGCCTGGCACCTACCCCGACTCTCCCTCCTTTCATCCCTTACATCACAGCCTGTCTTTCCTTCTCATACATATTCACCATTTCTATGTCATCTGCCACGAAGCGTTCACTAGAATCTACCCGACATAATATAGTTCCTTCCAGAACTATGAGCTAAATAAACCTCTTTTCTTTATAAATTACCCACCCTCGAGGATTTTGTTACAGCAACATAAAATGTACTACAACACCAAATATCTGTACTTCTTCCCTTGAATGATTGACTTCTTGTTTTAAAAATTTTTGCTGCCTTTGTAGAAGCTGAGTTTCAGGCAACAGTGAGATGGAACTCAATGTAAAATCAAGTAAGGTTAATACTAGTGTAGATTTCCTGCTTCTTAAAATAGCATCAGAAAGTGGCCAGCTGGGTTTGTAAGATACACTGAATACTAAGAAAAAGATGGGATTAAACTGGAAAAGAGGGATATTGATTAGCAGGGGGAAACTGTGCCTCCGGAATGGGTTATTAAAAGAGTTTGTGAGTTACCTCTGCACTCAAATGTCCCTCAGAATACTTCAGAGGGAGTGTAGGTAATTATTTGTATCGTCATCCATCTGGTCCTATCACATAAGACAAAACTTTCACAACTTTTTCAGGGAACTTGAAGAGAATGCCTAAGAGAATACCAAAGGAGAAATAGTAGATCAGATACGAAAAAGAAAGCTACTGATTTCAGAGTAATCTCAGTGAGATAGCAAAAGGGACAGGCTGGCCACCCTGGCACGGGAATTCAGTCAGTAAGACTCGGAGGCGGCTCCCAGGAAGTTTGAAATTACTTTCACCTTTCCCTTTGTTATTGGCCACTTAACTTTCACCCGACTCCCCCCTCCCACCTCCGCCCCCCCTCTCCCCCCCCACCCCAGCCCCAGTTTTCCCCTGTGTTTAGGGCCCAGCCGGGAGGCAGGTGGAGGTTCCTCATTTTCCCATCCTCTAACAAAACTGAAAATTCTGCCAGAAGGATGAGAATCTATGCTTCTCTGGTTGCCTTCAAACACAAGTTTGTCCCCTTCCTGGCTGTGACCTAGTACTTTTCCATGTACATAGATGCCGCCAGTTTGGACTACTGAGTGAGATCCTGTCTCAAAATAAATAAATAAACACAAAAACATACAATTCTTTAAAGAAAATGTGTAAATTAACCACGATTAGGGAAGAAAGATGATTAGTCTGCCTGCTTGAAAGTTGACACGGTTGGTTCCTCCATGGGTATTTTTCATGCCTGTTCACCTGGAACCTGCCCAAGTGCCTCAGAATTAGAGCTGAGCCCAGTGCTCTATCTCGAATCTTTGCCATCTGTCCTGATTTGGTTAAAGGCACCACCAGCGACCCAGCACTAGTGTAGGAATCTGGGAGCCCTTGATGCCCTTCTTTTTACTGTAACCCTTGTGTTGATTAAGGCTCTTTTTGTTTGCTCGTGGCAGAAAATTGGCTCAAAGTAGCTTGTGGTCAAGGGGGAATTTATTGACTTAGGGATGGAATTTCCAACTGAGGCGACAGCCTGGGAGATACAAGGGGTCAGAAATCTTGCCCAGTCCTTATTTTCTTCTCGTCCCCCTGTGTCTCTGGCCATCCCTCTGTTTCTTTTTCTTGCCTCCCTGTTTGTCTCCCTTTCTCTCCTCTTCTGTCTTCTCTTTCTCAAGCATGTGACTTTGCTTTGGCGGAAGATGGTAAGTTTGTGATCAGAGGCATCACCAAGGAATGCTTTCCGCTTTATGTGCCCATGTTAAATCCCCAGATTGTATAACTAACTACCTCTAAGGCAACTAGTGACACGATTGGAAGGGGTACTCCAAATGGCCACGCTGAGTCTTGTCCTCACCCTTGTCGATGGGAAGTTCAGGTGTGCTGTGCCCAGGAGCTCCACTAAAGCCTGCTGTGTGAGGTAGGACGAGTTTTCTGGAGAACAGGAAGAAGTGTCTTGTACTGGAATGAGAAGAAAAAGACTTGAGGAAGAAACGCAACAAATGGCTACCAGATCTTCACATTCCTTCGTCAGCCACTGAGTCCTGTATCAACTTTGTCTTCTAAATTGCTGTGGAGTGTATCTCATCTTTTCTGTAATTGTTATTAGTATTCTAGTTCAGGCCCTGTTTGTGTCCTCATGGAGGCAGGTGAGTATCTGTAAATTATTGTGCTGTATTGAAATCCCTTCTTTCGTTTATCCTATGAGAGTACTCAAGAACTTTATCCTTGTCATTTTCCCAGTGCCTAGCAGAATCCTGGACTGCGGCAGGCACTCAAAGGCTGTTGAACAAACTGACCAGGGTTGTGAAATTCATCTATCAGGATGATTGTGATTATGACCTAGGATTTTAAAAAACAGTCAGGAAATTACTAAGATGAAGCAGACGCACTCTTTTCAATCATTCATAAGACCTCCAGAACCAAATCCAAAGATTTGTCCAGAGGCTTCCTTGTCACGGCTCTCTCTAAGCCAGGGGATCTTACCACTTATTTCCATGCCTCCAGTTCCTGGCCCCATACTTGCCACACAGCAGAGGATTTGATCATTATTTTTGTCCTGGTTGTCCAGATTCAGTACAGTCAGTGGAGGAGTGGTTGGTATCCACGTTCTTAATGGGATCGTCGGTAATTCCAGGCTTTTGAATGACTTAGGATCTTAGTTCCATTAGAGCACCTTTACTCTTTGTCTTCCCAGGTTACTTGTTTACTGGGGTCTGATTCTGGAAGACTCCCTGGGTCTACAGAGGTGGGTGGTACTCCTGCCCCTATGGGACATCAGTGTCACCTGAGTGGGGAGCTCAAGCAGGTGGAGCAGAGGCTGGTGAGCCCCCAGGAAGTGAAAATGACCAGTCCAGGCATAAGAGGAGATCAGCACAGACAGGCCCAGTAGTGCGGGCCTAGAATCTCAGCACTCTGGGAGGCTGAGGCAGGTGGATTAAAAGTGTGAGCACAACTTGGATTATTCAGCAACATTACAACTTAATGAGACCCTGTCTAAAAATAAAAAATTTAGAAGAAGGGCTCTGGGGGCTCGATCTCCAATATCACAAAAGGAAGAAAGAGAAAGAGAAAAGGAGAGAGAGAGAGAGAGAGAGAGAGAGAAGCACATGGTTTCTCCAAACTTAGTCAGCGGGAGGAGGATCGAGTTTGATTTGCAAAAGGGAGGGGTTGAGTGTTTTACTGGTGTTTAGGGTAGTGGTGACTCCGGCTCTGCTTTGTGTATTGAGTATGGGTGTCCTCCTGTCCCTGTGTTGATAGCCGCCTCCCTGGCCCTTGCCTGGCCCCTCCTCAGCCTTTCTGCCTGCCTCCGTGGATGAGTGTAAGCTTGACCGTGCCTCCGACCTGAATGAAATACTCCACTCCCTGGTCTGCGGCTCCTCACTTCATTAGCCTTCCTGGTGTTTACAAAGGCGGGAGATAATATTTGTAGGTTCCATTTGGAGTTCTCCAGGCAGTCTCTCTCTAAGCCACTTAGGAAGTTTAGACAAGAAGGTCACAGAAATGTTAGACGTTAGACGCTGAACTTTGGCCAAGGAAATCGTCTTAAGGAGATGTCCGTAGACCCCGCTGTTCAGACTTTACTAGATGATAGGAAACTCTTCCTCCCTCTCTTGTCTTGCCGTCATCTCTGGAAGAGCAATGTTGTCATTTTTTTAAAGAGTTATGTCAAGGTAAGCTTTATTAAGATGTAATTCACACACTGCCCAATTCATGCCCTTAAAGCATATAATTTAAATTTTTTCTTTACCTTACAGTGCAATCATTACCACAATTTAATTTTAGGCTATTCTTGTCCTTTGTTAAAGAAATCCCACTCCCTTTAGCTGTAAGTGTCCCTTGTCTGTCACCCTTCCCACCTTAGAAGCCACTGATTTGGTTTCGGTAATTTATTTTCTTTTCTAGACTGCTCACAAAAATGGAGTCAGACAATGTGGGGTTTTTTGGAGGGGGCGTAACTGTCTTTCTGAGCTTGACATTTTCAAGATACACCCATGTGGCAGCATGGATCAGTACATCATTTATTTTTATCACTGAAATACTATTCCATTAGGTGGCTATGTCCTATTTTATTTATACATCATCCGATGGATATTTGGGTTGCTTTCACTTTGTGGCCTCCACAGATAATGCTGCTCTGAACATTTCACGTGCGCATTTTCTGTGTGAATGTGTTTTTATTTATCTCGGGCTTAGACATAGGGGGTAGAATTGTGGGATTCCATAATAGCTCTCTATTTAACTGTTTATGGAACTACCAAACTGTATCCCAGAGTGGCCCCATCCTGTCTCGCTGCCATCAGAGCTGTGCCTGGGTGTTCTGGTCGCTCCGTGCCATCTCCAGTGCTGTCTGCCTTCTGGGTTACGGCTCTCATGGTGAACACAAAGTCCAATTTCATGCTGGCTTTTCTGTGCCTTTCCTTAATGATGTTGAGCATGTTTTATGTGTCTATTGACCATCTGTATATCTTCTTTGGTGAGATGTCTATTCAAATCCTTAGGCTGTTGTTGAATTGAGCCTTTTACTTCTGTGTTGTGAGAGTTCATTATACAGCCTGGATACACGTTTCTTATCAGTTATATAATTTGCAAATATCTGCTCCATAGCACCCTTGCCTTTTCACTTTCTTTATGTTACAGTTTATAGCACAAAAAGGTTTTAGTTTTGATATAGCCCAATACATTCAGTTTTCCTTTTGCTTCCAGTGTTGGTGGTGTTGTAGTTACAATATCACTGCCTAACAATGAGCAATTACTACTACATGTTTTACAATATTTGCATGGCTTTAGTTCTTATGTTTAAATCTAGCATCCATTTGAGTTCATTTTTTGTGTATAGTGTGAAATAGAGACATAATTCTTTTGTATTTGGTGATTCTTACACTGTTACAAGACCATTTTTTCCCCATTGTCTGCTAATCTTGCAGGCAGATTATTTTTTTTCTTTTTCTTTTTTTTTTGAGACAAGTCTCACTCTGTAGTCCAGACTGGTCCTGAACTCACCAGGTAGCCCAGGCTGGCCTTGTACTCAGGACAGTCTCCTTTCTTCAGCCTCCCCAGTGCTGGGATTACAGGTATGCACCACACACGCAGCTATTATGTGGTGCTGGGTGATCAAACATCAGGCCTTCGGGCTCCTTGGCAATTGCTCTAATCACTGAGCTATATCTCCAGCCCCAGAGATTTTTTTTTTTTTTAGTTAGTACATAGTAGTTATACAAAATAGTGTTTTATTTTGGGATATTTGCATATGAATACAATGCACTTTAATCATTTCTCTTTCCATTCTTCCCTTACCTCTCCCCAATCACTTTCTTCTCCAATAGTCTTCCTTCTATTTTGACCTCATCTGTCTTTCAAAAATCTATTTTTCAAATTTCTTCTACATTCTTTACATGAGGAGAAAGTGTGATATATGACTTTCTGAGACTGGCTTGTTCACTTGCCATGATGGTCTCTGTGTTTCTTCTGTGAATGACACAATTTTGTTCTTTATGGCTGAACAATATTCCACTGCACGTGTGCCACATTGTCTTTACTCATTCATAGGGAAACGGCTACTCTCATAGCTTAGCTGTGGTGAATGGCACTGGGGTAAACATGGGGACACAAATGTCTCTAGTGGGCAGAAATTATTTCTCTCAGGGATATGCCAAGGAATGGGATCGTTGGAGGAAACAGTTGTTCTATTTTCAGTTTTGTGTTGTTGCTGCTGTGTGGGGTTTTTTTTTTTTTTTTTTGAGAAATCTCCATACTAATTTCCATAATGACTGGGCTAATTATTTACATTCCTACTAATAGCACAGAATGGTGTGTCTCTCCCACATCTTTGCCAGTATTTATAGTTTTAGGTATTCTTGGTTCTAGTCATTCTGACTGGAGGTAGTTTTGATTTGCATTTCCTGATAGCTAAAGATGTTAAACTTTTTCCTTCTCTTCATGTACTTATTGACAATTTGTATTTCTTTTGGGAAGTATATAGAGAGATTTTTAAATGTATGGGCCACCTATATTTGTGAAACGTCTTCTCAGTCTATGGCACAACTAATTGTATTAAGAGGCTTTTCAGCATTGCTCTTTATGGTGAGTATTTTGAGGATACTTAGGTTCAAAGTCGGCTTGGGTTGGGTGTGTTTTTGTGTGTGTGTGTGTGTGCATTGAATTTGAAAAAAAAAACTGCCAATTTTTCCTTTGACCAAGACCCTGCCAAATATTTTACATATATTACCTTTTTAAAGTCTTACCGAAAATCCTATGAGTTATTGTTAGCTCAGTTTTACAGATCAGTAAGCCGAGCTTTATATAGTTAATTTGCCAAAAATTGAACTGCTTATGAATGACACACCTTGAATTTGAGCTCTGGTCAGCCTGGCACTGAAGCCTCATGTCAACCACTGTGCTGAGTTTCGGACAAGTTATTTGAAATCATCAGAGCCAGGAAAAAGCAGCAGAAAGCAGGCCATGACAAGAGTAATTTGTGCAGAACGCAAAATCTACAGATCTAGTTACACTAAATGGTTATCGATGTCCTCAACTCTAAACTCTGAACATTAACACCATTCCTTTGTCTAGTTTCACAAGCAAACCAAACCAGTGTTTAATTTTGAAGTTTCTTTAGTTTATTTGAATTAAAAGAAGTCAAACAGACCTTTGCAGGATAATTTCATCACACTCTCACGAATCAGTTACAGATATCTTCCTTATGGCATGTTTGTGTGTCAAGGCATGAACACTGATATTTCTTTTCACTTTTCTTATTTTGTCCTTGATAAATTTCAAAGAGACTCACTAACAGCTGACTGGTAAATATTCAGAAGCTACAGAGTTTATCATAGTCAAGAGGTTTTGGTAAAGTTAATATATTCCGTTGGGGCATTTTATACAAACACACACAATGGAACAATGGAACAACGGAATTGGAAATATCTCTTAGGTTACAAGTACTAATAGATAATGTACCTAAAATTTCTTTCCCTGTTCCCTTTCCTATCTTACTCCTTCTACCATTTTGTAGATACTACTTGTGCTTTGTGAAGAATGTGAGGTGGGTGGCTTGATGGTAATGGAGCATTTCCTAGAATGTACTGTTTGTTCGTAACACCACGTTGCACTTGCTCTGAAACGTCTATTGGAACTTGTTACTACAAAATCCCTATATCCACGTATATATGGAAATCAAAACAATCAGCAGTACACATTCTGTGGCCAGCTGCTCTTATTAACAATACTCTGCAGCTGCAAGTGAGATGTGCGGCTCACGTGGAAGGCCATGCACGCTGGAGCTCAGTGCATGTCAGTTTCCCTTGCCCCATAGTTCCCACGGGAGGAGCTGCCTCTGCTCTTCTGTCCCTAGTCCCCAGCTGTGACTTCCTTTCTTTCTGGTTCATTCTTGAGCTCAGGCAAATGCATCACGTGGGCTGTTACAGCATCATCCTCCCAAGAACAGTTCTTCTCATTCCTGTCTTGGATGGGAATGGGTAGGAATTATTTTGTCATTCCATGTCTTCTCTTCCTTTTCCCCCTGCACATTCTCTTGGTGGGAAAATAGTGACTCAGATGGTTTGTGGTATATGCGTGATATGATGTCTCCTCAGAAATCCAACCAATGATGACAAAAGACTTGGCAGGCAAAACATTTAAAGATCACTGAGTAAAGTAGTAATAGAGAGTGATGCGGATACACGAATCATTTGAAAGAGCTGAGCTAATGTACATCTTTTGCATTTTGTGTTTTGTTCATCTGACTAGGATCAGAATTGTGCAAACACATCGGAGAGTGTATAAACCCTGGGCACGTGCTTGGTCACAGAATGGCTAGGACACTTTTTCTCCTCTCAGGTGTCTCTTATCTCTCAAAGATGCTATAAATTGATGCTGATGGAGAGTACTTTGTGATCTTTCATTCTACAGCAGGCATAGCATCACTTTTATTTCAGTCAGAGGAAAAAAAAGATCCCTATTGACATTCAGTTCTGAGGTTCGACGTTTAAATGATTTAAAATAACCCAAATTCTGAAGATAAGGTGAAATGAGTATTATTTTTAAATTGTGCTTCTAAGGGATACCAGTTGCAGAATTCCACGGGCAGCTTATCCCGAAGTCATTGCTTAAACAGCTCTCTATCTGGAATGTAGTGACGTTACTGTCTGCATCGCTGCTCCCTGGAGTCAGTTCTGAGTTCTTCCTCCAGATGGGAGGCTTCTTGTGTGTTTTGATTTGTCTGCACTATGCCTTTTAACAGTGCCCAAAGCTTTAGTTGATTCAGTCTGCATAATACATCCCATTCTGTAAGATATTATACAACATTGTGTTGACCCAGTGCGCAGAATCTCCATGGTAGTGATCAGACTTACCATATATGTTTCTTCTGTTTTTACTCTTTGACTAAACCACACTGTTGATATGCACATGACATTTCTATACGATTCACATAATGGCCTTCATACCTATATTTATTTCCAGCAAGTTTTCTCTTTCAACCCCAGTTTCTGTTTATCGTCATTATAAGAATTGATTTCTGCAGTATAGGTCATTTGATCTGCCCTTGATAAATTAACAGGTGTGACTTTTATAGGCTCAGGGCCCAAAGGCTGTTTTATATTCATGCCAGGTGACACCTTGAGAAGACAAATGTACATGAAGATGTAGATCGCTTTGTCTTCATTTCTTGTCCCCTTTCCCACATGTCTTAGAGATCTTGGGTTAGCTTTTCCTAAGGCAATGACCGAGAAAGGAGGTACACTAGAGCAAAGGGGAGTCATAAGGGCTTGTGGCCCGCCAGACTCTAATTTTAAAGCTTTCGACCCATTATGACCATTACAAAGTGGGCACCCTTCTTTAGCCTGGAGAATGAGGGGTGAATGGAGGACACATGTCAGAGCAAAATGGTGGCCAAACAGATGACAATGTTTACTCCTTCAGCCTCAACTTGGAGCTTTCAAGCTCTTTCACTAACGTAATTAGTTATTAACCAGCGATCATGAACTTTTTCCCCCTGGTGCTGCAGCACTTTTATTTCCCTTTCTGTATAAAAGTGCTCATAACTATTAGGAAAAAAAATCTCACCCCTTCAGAAGTTGAGGTTGTGTTGTTTGGATAGCAAGGAAAAAAAACAACCCCAAATGTCATGCACATGCATAAAAATGAGGTAATACAAAATCTTCCAGCAGTAGATCTGGCTGCAAAGCTTGTGTGTTAGGGCTGAGAATCATTCAATGGCTTTGAATATCTGAATCTGTGGGGATACGGAAGAGTTCAAAAGCCGTTTTGCTCATAGGCCCCAATTTTTCTTATGTTCATTGCTGACTTTTTGAGACTCGTGAATACTTCACAGGAGGCTTGAGCTGTATGTAGGATTCCTTTGTGAGTTAGTCATCTATGAGTGTGGGAAATCCCGCACAATGGTGGAATCTCCTTAAGGAAAACTTGGAAGAAGGGATTTGTGTGGGCCTAACAATGAAATGAGCAAGAAATCTCATGACTAAAGTTCGTTTGAAAAGCTAAGCTTCAGGATTATTAAACAAACATAGAAAATGCCTGGCCTGGCCTTCTTCCACGTTTTTATTAATTAAAAAGTTGCATACAAGGAGAACATATGTGCATGTATGTGTGTGTATGGGATCTGCCAGTTTCAAATGAGGCAAACCATGCCATGAAGTAGTAATGCCCTTTTCCAAACAAACTCTGTAGTGTAGCCAGAATTAGGTCTGAATTTATCATTTAATGCAAAATGGTATTCATTCGTTCCTTGTTTCATTTACTTCTTGATTTATTCTATTCTTCCATTTTTTATCCAGTAGTCTCCATAGCTGAGTCATTGATTTAAGCTGGAAATTTACGTTCGAACCCAATATATCTTGTACCCTTGAGGGGCTCTGATCGTTTGCAGCAGCACAGTGAGTGCTGTGATCAGGAGCCTCAGTGCTGATGTCAAGGCTGCTGGTCGCAAGAGTCCAGAATGAGTTCCTGACTTGCCTAGGGAACCCTGGTAACCGTCGCAAGTGGAGATGACTCTCCACTGAGTCTTGATGGTGGAGTGGGGTGGGCAGGCTAGAACTTTCCAGTGGCAAGAATCTGTAGAAGTCCGCAACAGAATGAAACTGGAGCAAGCCCGTTATCCTACCATTCTGGGAGGCTGAGGTAGGAGGTTATCAATCTGGATTCTCCCCTGAGCAACTTAGTATCTTAGCGAGACTCTATCTCAAATAAACAATAAAAAGGCGCTGGCTACTTAGCTCAGGTGGAA
The DNA here is from genome assembly GCA_004027205.1 of Ctenodactylus gundi. Classification (NCBI taxonomy): domain Eukaryota; kingdom Metazoa; phylum Chordata; class Mammalia; order Rodentia; family Ctenodactylidae; genus Ctenodactylus; species Ctenodactylus gundi. Next base: position 15,066 of record PVKB01003711.1, read on the forward strand.
GAGCTTGCGTTCAATTCTCAATACCAGAAACAAAGAAACAGGAAAAAAGTGACATGTTAGATTCTATCAAATCCGGATTTGCTGGAGAGCAAGCTCTCCGACAAGGAAGGAGAAATGAAATTTAGAGGTGGGAAGGTTCGATTTTGGTCTCTTGGGCTGTGCTAGAATTTTATCTCCTTGGCAGTAAGCAGTCCTTGAAGGACTTTAACCTGAGGGGTGGTATGTTTTTCCTACATCATTTTTTTTTTCAAAATCCAGCACAGGAATCTTTTCTTGTGCCACCTTCCTATGTGACACGTCTCTCAGAGGCACGTGCTCCCCCTGCACGCAGGCCTGAGTTGGCTCAGAGGGGTGGAAAGTGGAAGGAAACAATCTCTTCGCTGCGTCGTCCTGTGGCCCTGTGGACTCGGGTGAGAGTCCTTCACAAATGCTCCGCTCTGGACACAGTGGCAGTGCTTTGGGGCTGGGATGAGGCTTTTTCCTGCCCAGATTTTTACATTGGGATGGAAACATCTACCTTCCCAAGTCATTTATTTTTCAAAGAGGATCACTTGGGTCAATTCCTGTAAGCTGGGGGTGATTCGAGCCTGAGCGGTGGGTGGACGTGGTCCATGAAGGAGCTCAACAACATGGATTAGGTGGCTTTCTGAGAGCGATGGCGAATTGGCAGTGGGGGTGGGGCTTAGGAGAAGTACAACATTGGCCTGTCTATCCCTAGGCTCTTTGCAGCGGTTCCGACTGAGGGAAGCTAATCAGGAGACCTGCATGGGGAGAGAGGCGTGTTATTTAATTAGCTTCACAATGGGCTGACTTGAAGGCACGTGGTGGTTTTAATAGAAGGAGATAGATGTCCTTTTTTGCAGGGCTAATTGTTGGGAAAAAGCAGGGTCTTTGTTCGGGCCCAGCATGAGGGCTCTGATCTCTTGGAGCCTAGGGCTGCCCTGCTTATAATTTTAGACAGAGCTATTCAAGCCTGCTCCGTAGAGAAAGGAAGAACAGGAACACCATTGTGCACGCAGGGTCACTGCCAAACCTCCCTGAAGTCACTGGGTAGGGGGGAGGAAGAAAAGGAGAGCCAGAGGACCCAGCCGTGTGCACTTCGGAGTATTGCCCTATCATTTATTTGCTGTGGCTGTCGGAAAGGGCAAAGCTACACTTCCATCAACTTGGGCCTGAGGTAGGGCAGCTTAACACCCCTAGAAAACCAATTGAATTTTCTTTCCCAACAATATAGCACTTGCCCTGCCAACGGGGAGTGGGCAAACTAGTGAGGAGACTGTGTTCCATGCTGCCAGCCTTGATGGCCAGATGCCAGGCAATGGTAGTGCTGGGATGCAAATGATGTAGCTGATGCCCCTTCCACAGCAAAATCTGTTTTGTTAGAGGCAGCACTAGGGGTAGAAATGCTTCTGAGTATCAGCCCAAAGGAGAAGGAGAGATAGATACCTTTCATGAGACTTTTGGGTAGCTGGTCAGTGCAGGGGATCGATCCCAGCATGTAAGACTTTTATCTGAATTCCATGTGACAAGTCGAGGTGTGAGGGAGCGGTGCCACACGGGTCCACAATTCTGTCACAAACATGTGTGGTACAGACATGAGTAGAACAGCAGACGTATAGGACAAACGGGGTTGTTACAAAACTTTTGGTTGCAGAAGAGCCAAGGAAAGTGGAGGTGAGGCAACAAAGATTTCCTGGCAGAGAATGCCATAGGGTGTTGCCTAACAGGGGCTGGTTTGGGACACACTTCAAGCAGTCCTGTGCAGGGTAGGGGCTGGACAGTGGGTGGGATTTGTCTAAATCACTGTCCAGCTGGGGAGTCAAATGGAAAAGCCAGCTGCTGAAGATTTTATTTTGGTCATGTTATATGAAATCGTTGAAACCACAGCCCAGAGAGGAGAGAAACCAATCTTGCTACACAGGGGTGGGGGAAATGTACATAGACCACGCAATCTTTTGGTCCAGTTGACCTGGGCTTCCCGGAGAAAGCAACTTCAGCCGTCACATTAGGGATGGGTTAACTAAATGTTTAACCAGATACAGAAAGCTAATCCTTAAGTCGATAATTCTGTATGGCTGATAAATGACATCATCGATATCCAAGTGAGCCTTGACAGCAGATATGTTCCCCATCCCTGCTGTAAGGAGCCCTTGAGGATACACACAGGCATCTCTTGGCTGTGTAGCTGTGAGCATACAGCTAGAACTTCTTCTACGGTGTCTCACATCTTTCTAACGGGAACATATTTCTTTTCACCCTAAAGGGATTGTGCCTAAAGGATTTGTGTGATTTTACTTGCTTAGACCTAAAATTATCTTTACCCCGTGTCATGATTTTAGTGGTGTACACAGAAAAAGGACACCGCGACCTAACCCCCTGCACTGTGTACCACGGTTTGGGTTAACATTCATGAAAAGTTTATGCTCACTAAATCTGAGGTCACAATCATTGATTTTTAAAATCAATCATGGCAACTAAGAATTATTGTGTGCTCACTCTGTATCAAAGAGAGTTCAAAGCACATTTAATTAGTTCATGAGTTAATTTTGTGGCAGGAGGGATTGTGCCAAGACCCTTCACACAGACATACACTCCTACCCCATTTTTAATTTTTGAATTCAAGACAAAGTCTCACCAAATTGCCTAAGCTAGGCTCAAACTTGCACCCGTCCTATCTCTGCTTCCAAGATTGTTAGGATTCCAGGCCTGTGCTACAGGACCCTGCTTGACACATTTATTTGATATTCAGTTGAACTCTGTGAGCAGCTTCATTGAAGAAATGGAAGCTTTCTAAGGCTAGACTGATAGCTGGAGAGTGGTGGAGTTCAAAGACAAACTCTTGCCTGTCTCTTGCCAAACCTTGCATTACTAACTACCGCACTGCCTCCCTGTTACTTTAGAGTTTAAATACATCCTATTTAGTGAGGACACCAAAGTCTGATAATTTCTGTCTGCTTAGTAAGAAACTGGAGGTCTTGGGACTGGGAGCATAGCTCAGTGATTAGGGCACTTGCTTTGGAAGTACAAGGCCCCAAGTTCAATCCTCTAGCACCCTATAATAGCTAGGCCTGGTGGTACACACCTGTAATACCAGCACTCAGGTAGCTGAGGCAGGAGAATTGCATGAGTTAGATGCCAGCCTGGCCTCCACAGCAAATTTCAGAGTTTGGGACTAGCCTAGAGTATAGAGTTACACTCCATCAAATAATAATAATAATAATAATAACAATAATAATAATAAAGAAAGAAAGAACAAAAAGCATACACACTAGAGCCCAGTGACACAGGCTTGGCATCCCAGCACTGCGGGAAGCTGAGGAAAGAGGACCGGAAGTTTAAGTCAGCCTGGACAACTTAGAGACTTAGTGAGATACTGTCTCTAAATCAAAAAAATCAAAAATGGGCTGGGGGTGTAGCATAGGTTGAAGGACCCTGGCTCAATTCCTAGCACTTAAAGAAACAAAACAAAAAATAGAAACTAAAAAAGAAATTTAAGGTCTTTTGCTATTTGGAAGTAGAAACATTTATTTGAAACTGCCTCTTTACCTCCACACTTCAGTTCAATTCAATTCAATTAAGAATAACAAAAAAAGGAACAACGAAACAAAACAAAACAAAACCTCCTTGGGAAAAAGCATTAACTCTGGAAAAAAGAGACTGGGCCCACGTGTGGTTGCTGGGTTCTTCCTGGACCTGAGCGGCTGGGGCCAGGCATCTGGTCTCTCTCAGTGCTGAGGAATTCCCTGAAAGAGAAGTCCAACAGTCCTTTTGAGCTTTAAAAATTCTCAACATCATTATTTAACATTTCTAATTCCTGGAAAGGGATCTCTCCAGGGAACCTGCCACAAGAGAGCTGCCCCTTTGTTCTTCCCTCCCACAGTCAGCTGCCAGCTCCCCACCCAGCAGAGCCCCTCCCCCTCCCAGTGGGTCCCTGGTGGCCCTTCCCACCCAAAGCCTTCTTTTGTGTGTGTGTGTGTGTGTGATGAAGGGTTTCAAGATGGCTTTCCAATCTAGGGAGAACACATGTTTCTGATCAATGGGACGAAATGCACTTGTCTGAAGAAGAAACTTCACTGTGGTTTCTGCTCTCTCCAGTCCCCGCATTACCTTTTCTTACCTATCGTTCTGAGTAGCAGGCTCTTATACGTGTTTCCTAGGCCAGACTGATTACATGGCGCTTGTCCACACGTCAGTCGTGTGGGATTGGCTTCTGTCCTCCTCACAGGCTCAAAGGGAAGAAAGATGTTATTGTGTAGGAGGCAGTCCTGATAGGAGAGACTGGGTTCCACCCCACGTTGCCTCCCTCCATCTTGGAGCTGGTGTGTTCCAGAGCAACCACAGCTGGCTTTTTGCAAATTAAATACACATCACAGCTCTCCTTGGGCCCTAAGAGCAAAGAATGAAACGTGTGCTGCAATACCCTCAAGTTGTCGTAGCCCTTTTCGGGTGGTTTTTCCTGTCTCATCTTTGTATGGTTGGAACATTCCACGGGCCTCTGGCCATTTCAAATAGAAATAATTACACTGGACACCCTGAAGACTTTTTTCCCTGAATTTATGCTTCTGAATATTTAGTGAAGTGCACTCTTTGCAAACTCTTTGACAGAGGATACACTGAAAAAAGTTGAAACAGCACAGAAATTTGACGAGTGCCGAGCATTTCATTTCCTGTGTTACTAGATTAACATTGATAAAGGTAGGAGCGTGTAAATTCATGATGACACCAGAATGTGGCTTTGTATAGGATGCGTAAAGTAAATAAGAGATGTTCATGGACAATTTCAGCAATGCAATTAAAGATTGTTGTATTTATTGGTTGCTAAGAAGTTCTCCTTATGACACATTTGATTTTTTTTTCCTTAGGACTCTTACAGTCACAGTTCTTGATCAAGTGATGGAAAAATAATATGTGGTCCTAATCCTCTCACCCATTCAGGAGCCACCATGGGCTCCTAAGTAGTTCGTTATTTCTCTGGTCTCTATGGTTTAAGATCAGCCAGTTTTTCTATTGCAACATCTTGATTATCTTGTATCAGATACAAATAATTGAGGACAGGAAATACTGTTCTACCACAACAGGAGGGCAGGCCTTCTTTACATATATTTGTCACCTGCTGGAGTCCCAGCTCCGTAGATCCTCCCTGTTCTAACTCTCTATCCAACCCATTGCCTTCTTCCCTGTAGGAATCTCTGTAATGGCAGGAGGATATAATGCTTGTGGGGACCTGACCAATTACAGTAAAGTTAAGAAGGTGAGGGGGATTTGAAGCAGGCTTTGTAACTGTACTTCCCATCAAGCATGTAGCAGCCAATTCTTTCTTTTTCAAGAGTTTGTTGCATGTATTTCTCTTATCTTACATGATGTATATGACAGCTGTACAAAATGTGATTGCTTCAAAAAGTGGCAAGAACAGTGAGAGAAGTGTGTCCAAAGCAAGCAGGAGAATTGGGAGGGAGATTGATAGCAATATATCTGTTATTTTAATGAAGTCACTAAATTTTTAAATATTCACTGTATTTTTTGATCACACCTTGTACATCTTACCTTTGTGACAGTCAGTGGAATGAAAGTTTCAACCCAAAATTCAGAAATGTCTAATGGCTGCTTCTGACCAGTAGTCTGAGAAGACCATCAAATGTTTACACTGACAATAAAACATGTTTGCTCTGTTGTGAACAATCAACTGCCATTTTTTTTTTTTTTAAAAAAGAACAACTATATATTTCTATACTCAGATGAAAAATCAAATGAATATTGTGGTCTTAGTACATTCTCCTTTAGATGGATCAATGAAAAATTAAGAAGCACAAGCAGAATCACAACTTTGAGCCCAGCCTAGGCAACTTAGTGAATTAGCAAGACCTAGTCTCAAAATAACAAAAAGGACTGAACAATGGCTTTGTGTGAAATTCTGTGGTCCAATTCCTACTACAAATATCAATTAATAGTCAGTCAATCAATTCTTTAAACTCTGGGCAACTTAGGACTCAATTTAGACAAAGTAAAAATGGATGAGTTTTATTTTGTGTAAGATCCATAGCAGGAGGCTATCTGTTCATTAATTAACCAACGTAAGTTAATAAGCTCCTATTGTCTCCAGCTAAACACCAGAGGATATAAGACTAACTAGTCCTGGGCTGCTGCCCTCAGGCATATAGGAGACACCCACACATATTCTAGTGCACAGACACCCTACTGTGCCTAAAAAGGGCAACTTGTAAGGTTATGGTTAAAGCTTCCAAGAAGGAAATTCTTCGCATGTGGCAAATGTCCAGGGTGGAGGGCGTACTGAAAAACATCCTCCCTGTTCTGTCTAGGCTTCCAGGTTGACTTGCCTTTGCGTCTTCTGTGGACACATGAGACCCTTTTACCTTGATTTTACTCCGCGTCCCTGAGTTCTCTGCAACTCTTTCAACACAAAGGCCAACCATTGAGCTATTTTTGTTTCTTTTATAGTGCCACTTCTGAGGGCCACTAAGACAGCTGGCTTTGGGAAGCCAATGGTACATCATAGCTCTTGATCTCACCTTGGAGGCTTGGTCCCAGAAACTCAAGTCTCAGAAAATGATTGTTATTGAGAATCTGTGACTCCACCTGATTCACTGCTTGGGACTTGTCTGTCTGTCCTTCTCCCAACGGGTTCCTTCTACTGCTTCCCCCTTTACCATTTTCCCTTTTCCTGTTTTCCAGTGCGATCTGCTTCTGCAGCTTGATTCCCAGGGCTAAGAACAGAATGGAGAAATCCACCAGCCCTTCTCAGGCCCTTGATCTCTAGGGTGGTACATGGTAGTCTTTCAGAGCAATTGACTTAGCTTCTTAAAATGAAAGTGAGGGGGAGGAGGAAGAGAGAGCAACGTTGTTGTTCCACCATGAAATGTTCTTAATGTGAGATTCAAACCACAACTGCAAAGAACATCTGTTTTGAAGTTTGGTGTTGTCTTTGTAACCTAAGAGAAAAACAGGGTAAGATCAGAGGAAGGCTGTGGACTTCGACCAGGATGAAACCACCTGCAGCCCCCAGGGGTGGGGTAGGGATCTTGTTCCCATGGCGGGGGCAGAGCCCCTTGCTAGGAGGCGTGCTCACCACTTCTGCTACTTCCCTAAAAAATGTTGTTTTCCTTCCGTTTGTGCTAATATCATCATCCCTTCACTGCCTCAGAGGTCCACTTTGGGACACTTTAAATTAGAATACAAACTACACGATCCCCATAGGCTCACGGGGCAGCCTGAGTTCTGCATTATCCAGGCCTAGGAATCAGGAAACATACATGTTCATCTGCTTCAGGAAACCAAATTGACTCTGGGTGTGGAGGAGGCCTTGATTGGCAGGTCCTAGGCTCTTTTTGTCTGAGCTGGGTCTGGTTTGTCACAAGAAGAATACGTGATGTCTAAACTGATGGGTTTTAAAATGTCACTTGGTCTGTGGATTAGGCCAATCTATCTCACATTGTTGGGGCTGCAGATGCACTTGAATGCTTCATAATTACAGTCTAAAGAAACTGCAGACAGCAATAGAGCCAACCCAGACCCCTTTTTCTTCTTATAGCCCATGCCAAACTGTCTCCCACAGGGAATAATAGTGTGGTTATCCTGAAATGTTCTTGCCCGCAGACAACATGGCCAGTGCACAGATTACTGTTAGATTTCTAGAAACTCGGTTAATATCTGTCTACGCAGATGAACAAGGGATCCCTGCTTTGTGTCACCAAGTGTCTGGAACCGACCAAGCTGAGTGGCCTTAAGATCTCTTGCCAAAGTGATACCTGCAAATGCCACAGGGAGACAAGCAATTCAGGAGCGAGCTGCCTCTGGCCACATGGCCTTGTTGAGGTTGTGTGGTGCTTCACCGACCATTCACTTACACTTACTTTTTTCTTTTGGTGAATGGAAGGACTGAGCTTGGATATCAGTGAAAGACTTCCGGCTTTCTCGAACACATGACCAGTGAAGATCCGGAATGTCTCCAAAGAAGCACGGCTCCTGTGACTTTTCAAAGAGTTTGAGCTGTATCTTTTCTGCACCTCTTAAAACAAGCACAAACATTTTTTCTTTTTTCAACTAGTGCTGGAATTTGGCGAGAAAGGCCAAAGCTAGGCATCTCCCTGTTCAAGACCCGAGAAGGGGCTGGTAGACATATTTAAGTACCATATTTAAACATGGTGATGGTCTTGACTATCCCCTGGAGACTACTCAGTTCCAAGTCAGCCTCCAGAGAAACACCGAAGACAAAGATTCAAAGTGATTTCTCATGTATTCTACTTTATACCAGCTTTTCAAAACATACGGACGTATTTCATTAAATTCTCCAACTTGCCTTACAAGGCGATGATCTTGTCCCCTATGTCACTTATGGAAGAACCAAGTTTCGGTATTGGTTAAGATGCCCCAGTACTCACTGAGATCTCTGTTTATTAGAAGCAATGTGTGGAGCAAAGAGGCCCCCAGATCTTCCCTCCTTCCTCCCTTTCTCCTCCTAACTGCAGCTGTTTCAGCATTCATTGTTCATTGTATCTTCCCAAGAAGAGTTAGTGAATCTGTAGTACATGCCAGGGATAGCCAGGGGTGATTTTATTCCCTGAAGCAGAGATGAGAATGTGACAAAAAAAAAAAAAAGTTAAGTGAAACTGGTGAGATCACAGAGCCAGCCTGCATCTACCTTCTGAGTCCCAGACTTGGGTTCCTGAACAGGCCTTAAGTCCTTTTGGGATCTGATTTTAATTAGCAGAGTTTTAAAATTTTCCTTCCTACCTTGGATTTTCCGTTTTATTGTTGCTGCTTGTTAACAGTAGATATTGAAACTCCAGGTATCTCTGCTCCCCTGTGTGCTTCGTAATGATCAAACTCATCACATAGAAACCACTTGTCTTAGAGTTAAGCTTTTGAAGCTTCTTCCTGAGTGTGACAGGGACCTTTTGCTTTTTCTCAGATAAAAATGAAAACCGTAAATGCAACTCAGAAGACAGATTGTTAATTTGAGAGCTTGAGAGCCTTTTTTTTAAAAAAATCTTGCATTTATACCAGTAAATCAACATCTGTGAGTCATAAACTCGCACTGGATCAGCCGTTAGTGGTCTGGATGGTTTTGGTACCTTCCTTTGGTGAAGCACACTTCAGCTCAAACCACTGGGTTTTTGTTTGCTTGTTTGTTTTGTTGACATTCAGGATTCAGGAGTAGACAACATTCTAGAACACTTCTAGAGAGGGAGTGTGTGTCTTCTACTAACGTTTGAAATTAGGTAGATTTTTATATTTTTTCTTTTTGTTTTTTAATTTGAGGTTGGTGTGGAATTGAGGAAGGAGGATAAAGGGGGAAGCTTACAGTATTCATGAACTCCAGGTATTGAAAGAATTCCAGCTTAGAGGTGACTATTTGCTTGAGTCATTTATGCCTTGCTGCACGCTTTAGTCTCCCAATTCCTGCAGCCTTTCTTTGACTTTTTCAATGTGATGATCCTAGTCTATGGGATTTCAGCCCTTGGTTAGACGTAATTAGCTAACGTCCAAGGAGTATTTAAAAATACAAATCTGTTTTCTCTCCATTGTGGGGGCGAAAAGACTGCCACATTTTAAGCAGAAAAAATGAAGTATTTCTTTTTTTTTTCGTTAAAAGTCGTCAGATAAACTCTTGAGATATTTTCCTCAAGTAGATGAAAGGCCAAGCATAGGAGCTCTTGTTTCACTGGTAAGGAAATTAAGGCACACATGAACCTGTGTAGACATGGGTTTCGGGGACAGAGGTTCTGCTGTACCACGAGGGGCAAAAAGATGATGTGAAAGCAGAGTTCATCCTCACAAAGCCATCTAAAACTCAATCTATGAATTAGGAGGATTGGCAGCAAAGCAGAAGCTCACTTTATCAGGAAGCTGATAGGTGCTCATTCAGCACATATTTATCAAACATCTGTAATATCTTGAGCACTAACGTAGGTATTGTTTTGTCTGTTTTGGAAGATATAATGAGACAGAAATATTAAAGTGTGTAAGAACATCTAGAAAAATCTACTTGTATCCTAAAGAGAATTAAATTTCCACTTATCAAAATTGATAAATCAAGGATGACACTTAGGGGCCTGATAGGGCCATATGTGTTTTAAGTACGTAAAAAATATTTTGACCTGAACTTATTAGTGTTCTTTAGCCTAAGGGAAATTTTAACCAGATTTGTGGTTACGTGCATAAATTCTGATAATATAACTATCCGTCCAGAAGTAACTCTCTGGAGGTGCGGCTCTTGGCTAACTTTTCAACACTCCTACTCTGCCCAAACCTATCTCTTGATTTGAACATTCAAACATTCTAAGCTTCTGTGCTTCAAGACTGGATTAGAGGCAGGGACAATGCATTAGTTGATTTGTCATTGCTGAAGAATTAGAAGGAACAGATTTCCTCATTGCTAGAGTGGAGAGTGTTTACAGTTGAATCATGGTGGGCTTTTTCAGTGTCTCACTTTGGGGGAAGTTGGCAGCGATGTTTAGACTACTTTGGGGGAGAAAGTGGAAGAGCAGCAGACTGGGAATGGAAAAGAGTTGTTCTGAGGAAGACACCTTTGCAAACGGAGAAGTATTCACAAGTTGGATTAAGAAACACTAGCACTTTAAGACACTCTCAGCAAAATGAAAATTCCCTGAAGCAGCTGTTGATGTGCTCAGGACTGACACCATCATCGTGGTGAGGCAGGAGCTGGTTCGGGACCCTTCCCCTTGCTGGGAATGTCTAATTCATTCATCAGCTGCTTCCCGAAGTGTTTCCCAGGCTCTGGGGTATCTGTTCTTTGGAAGCCAGCACTGCTTTCTCTCACCTTATGGAAACAGGTGGACTGCAAATCTTTGTTCTTTTAAAATTTAGGGTAATCGCATACAAATATTTCCCTCTGGTCAATGAAAAAAAGGGAGGTTGGACCAGGATCCAGAGATTTACTTTCTATTCCTGGCTCCTACCCTGATTTGCTGTGGGAAAACTACAAGTTTCTAATGCTCCAAGGAGACAAATCTGGGCTTAAAAGAAAGTAAGCAGGTGTGCTAAAATTTACCAAAGCCAGAGGTTACAGTTAAAGCCAAGCGGTGGGAGTTCAACATACTCAGAACTCAGGAAACAGTATTAAAAATAACTTTCTCTGAGGCTGTTCAGGAAGATTTATGTTTACACTTTTTTTTAATGTGTGGTATCAAGAGTGGGACACAGGGCCTTTGGACTGAGCTACGTCCCTAGCCTGTTTTTATTTTTGATTTTTAGACAAGGTCTTCCTGAGTTGCTAAGTTGCCCAAAGTGGGCTTGAACTACAATCCTTCTGCATCAAACTCTCAGAGCACTGGGATCACAGGCCTGTGCCACCGGGCCTGGCTATGTTTACTATTTTAGTTAACCAGAGGAAGACGTCAGTGTACTGTTGCAGCCACGTATGTACTTGAATAGTTTACTAATTAGGACCAATTATCTTCATTTATATAAAAAAAACAACGTACCTGTGGCCTATCAGGAATAATTTGATTTCATACTGTGTTATCAGAGATGTTGGGGGTTTCCAAACATAGCAGGAACTACGCATTGAAATTCTGTCATGCTCTTCAGAGAGGCACTACAGAAATTCAAAACAAAGCTTCCTTACCTCGCCTTTTCTGGTAGAAGCCCTGACAGGAGGGCAGTCTGTGGAAGGAAAGATGAAGCTTCGGTTGGCGGGTGACCTAGTCAGAGGGACAGAATAATGGGAAGCCATAGCCGCCACTTCGACTCACCCATGGCCATGGGTGACACTTGGAAGCTCATGGAAGTCCAGGGGGTGCTCCAGCTGGGGACCCCATTCTGCACAGCCTCGGCAATACAGGAGCATTTTGGGCCTGTGTTTTGGGGTCTCTACTAGGCTGTCTCGGTTAAACCCAATTTCTTTCCAACAACGCTTCCCCCGCCATTTGTTAAACATTGCACTGGTGGGCTCTGCAAAACCCAAGCTGCTCCTCACTGTCCGGCTGGCGTCCAGGATCCAGAAACCTCTCCGAGGACACCAGCTGGCCAGTCCCCTGCGTCCGCCCGCACCTGGCCGGTGGGTCCACTCTCCGCGTCGCGTGTGTCAGTCTTTGTGAATGAATGATGCACACGCACTTGGGAAACTCTGCTGCCACGGAAGCGGCGGGGGGCAGCAGCGTGGGACCAGGCCCTCAGGAATGCGTGGAGAATCAGGCCGACTTTGCCGAAAACGGCCGAGTCAACCCTCTCCGCGCGGCCCGCTCCGGGAAGCCAGACCTCACAGCCCCGGCGCGCGCCCCGCCGGGAGCCCTTCCTTTCGCTTCGGATAGCCCGCGGTGATTGGCCGAGGGCTCATGCCCCGCCCCCGGCCCAGGCCCCGCCCCCGGCCCTGCCCTTTGCCCGCCCACTCGCCCGCGGATGGAGGCGGGGTCTGGGCGCCGCCGGGAACGCCCAGAAGAGGAGGGGAGCGCACCGGAGGGAGGCGGGTGAGGGAGGGAGAGAGCGAGCGAGGGAGGGAAGGAGGGAGAGGGCCGCCAGCGGAGCCGGGCCAGCGCCGGCCGCGAGGAGGGAGCGGGCGAGGAGCGCGCAGGACGCAGCGGGCGCGGCGCGGGCGAGGCCGGGACCCGAGCGCGCACTTGGCCGCGGAGTGCCAACTTCCCGGGAGACCGTGCCGGGCGCGCTGCGTCCGCGGGCCGGGAAAGGCCGCGGGAATTTGAGATTTCAGGAAAGAAACTCGGATTTTCGCTCCGGTTTCTTTCCCTGGTTAAGAAGTCCTATTAAAAAAGAAAAAAAAGAGAGAAAGAGCGAAAAGGACCCCAGTCACCGGCAACTTGCTCGCCTCTGGTCTGTCCCCCGCTCTTGGCACCATGAAGGCGGCCGTCGATCTCAAGCCGACTCTCACCATCATCAAGACGGAAAAAGTGGATCTGGAGCTTTTCCCCTCCCCGGGTGAGTGGTGACGGCCCAGGCCCCAGCCCCAGCTCCCGGTCCCCTCAACTCCGCGCCCTCCTCGCCCCTCGCGTGAGTCTGTGCGTGAGCGAGGATGCTGCGGGCAGCCCGGGCGAGGGAGAGGCCAGGGGACCGCCGCTGGCCCGGCACCCTTGCTTTGGTGAGGGGGTGTTGTTTATTTTCACAGCTGCGTTTTTGTGAATTTTGGGATAGACCTTAGAGAATGAATTTCCAGCGTCTCTGTCCTCACTACTGCTTTCTAAACGAATGTCCGCAAAGGAGTGAGAACTCTCTGGCCTCTTACTCCTTAATATTAGCTGAGGGTGGACGTTGCATCAGAGGACAAGTCCCCTGGTTCTGTCTTCCAGAATTGCAGCTGCTCGGAGGGCTGGGCAGTGAGAGCTGAGAGGCTGTCTAACGGGCTGGACTGAAAGCGCGTTTTCAAACGTCTTGCCTTCCAGAGCTCTCCCGTCACATGTCCCCTCTCTAGCCCCTCTTCCTAGGTGAGGGCCAGGAGGTGGGAGGAGAACTGAGGTTAGTTACCCTCCGAACTTCCAGAAGTCCGATCTTGTCCATGCAGGTTACTGACTTTCCTCAGGTTTCCTGTTCCGTTTAAGTTTGTCCTCCGGCACCAGAGTTCCAGGAGAGTACCTCAGTACCAGCTGGGACTTTGTCCTTGGTTCATGGTGTTGATTTGTAAGGGTTTGAAGACGAGATGGGTAGAACAGACATTTCATTTTGTCCTAGACTTGCGTTTTGGAGTCCATCTCTACAGGATTCCTGAAACCGATGCAATCTGTGAGAGAATATGTTTTCTCTTAGGGTAAAAAATTGCCAGCTGTCCTTAGAGCTTAGTGACTTTGTAGGTAAAAGTATGTAGAAAGATACAGGGCAGAGATGATGCAATCTGTAAAATAACTAATTGTAATAACATGCACCTCTTGTTGTATCTGATATTAGTAAGTTTAGTGGCCAAATCCTGCCTTTTCTTCACCTCTGGCATAATTGCTTGCTTATTTTAACCCTTTCTAAATCTGTTTGAACTTTCAACACAAGCCACACCGATGTGTTGTCATCCTGAGGTCCTTCAGAAATGTTAATAAAGACATTTAGGTCATGTCCTCTTCCTGTGGACCTCCTAGCCTTCAACCCCAGGATTGCTGTGCACAAAGAAGGCTGGGTTTCTTCCTTGTCACCTGGACAATGATAGTCAGGTCAATGCTGGCATCTTCTAGAGCCACGGAGATGGCTCAGTCATCAAGAGCCACAATCGAGGAATGGTGTTGCTGTGATGGTTGCCTTAAGGGGCTCAAGAAAGCCCAAATGGACTCTGTTTGTCATAATTGATTAAAACCATGTAGAGAAGAAATGAAAGGTTAGTTCACAGCAAAGATATAAATTCACCTAATAGGTTTTTTTCCTTAAGAACGGCTTGTTTATATGTACTATGTGTGTTTATGGAAAGAGCAGGGGCTGGGTCATCTGGGGAGTGTCATGTTGTTATGTCAGCTCACATACCTACAGTGGCTCTTTACTGCTGGGATGGAATAAGAACCTCTGGCAACACATGTTTTAGATCACAATAAACAATTGAAGCATAGTCTGGGGATATTTTTGTAATTTAATATTAAATATTCTAGATTTAAAGTATATAGTGCTATTAGTTCAGGTGTTGGTAAAAATAAACCCTTTATTTGGCTCATCTGTAAGATGGGTACAAAGAAGGCATAATGTTAGAGTGTTCATTATAATTAGCACTTGTAGTGGCTTTCTTGTTAAAAACAAAAAGTTTCCAAGCCACTGATGAGGTCTTGTAAGTGATTTTCAATATGACAGAATTTCACCTGGTGAAAAAAAATCAGGCAGACTTCTGCCATTCATTGTTATGAGGTTTGATTTCTAGCACTTGGGGGAAAATGAAAAATAAAACTTGGAAGTGTATGTAGATCACAGTAAGTAATTTTAGCCCCCCCCCCCTTCTATCAGACCTTCAATTGCTTGTATGTAAGTATGAGACTCCTATCTCAAAGTGAGAAATAGAGGCACTAAAAGGTAAATCATTTCGGCAAAAAATCCAGACAGCCGGTGGCTGGACTCAAATGAACCCATTTCTAACTTCTCTGTACACATTGTCATGAGTAATATTGCAAGTTACGTTTGAAGACTCAGCAAAGGAACTCCAAAGTGAGACCTTAACTTGCAGGTGCAAAGATGGAAGAAACCCTGGTCAGGGCTGCGTGCTTCTAGAAGGACAAGACACTGAGTGGAGTTTTGCCTTGCTCATCAGAGCATGGGAGACATGTGTTTAAAGTTTAACTGCTCACAGCTTGGCTTTGTATCCACAGCTGTGACTTCAGTGTTTGGCAGGGTGATTTCTTTAGATTGCTTAGTTTCTCATGTGTGAAGACAACTAATGTGGGATCTTGTCTGGCTTTAATGATGAAGCCAAAATTTCCCTTCTACCCCCTGCCTAATTTACGAGAGCCAAAGAGAAGCCACCGGTAGGTGGGTGCTCACACAGGAGCCAGAAATCTAGATGGTGTGCCTGCCTTCGTGGTTAGGACCTGATTCAAATCTCTATTCACTTTATTCTGTACTAAGACATTGCAGGATTTTGACAGCATGAAGTAACAAATTAACATATGCTTTTAAATAACGCTGGGCCTGAATTTCCCATGTAAGTGCTAAGTGCGATGTGTTTGGTTACACCGTTCTCAGATCTTAAATGGGCTCATACCAAACACAGGCATCCTCAAGTGGCTCCTGGCTCCTCCTTGGTATGGAGACCATTGGAGGGACCAAAGCCATCAGGGCGGGATGCCAAAGCAAATACATTCCCAGGCTGCTGAATTTTTCCTCTCCTTCCCTGTTCCACTCTTCCTTTGTGAGGTGAGTCTAGTGTTCAGATAAAAGCATGGGTTCTAATTCTGGATGTTTACCTGCTTTTAAGAATAAAAGAACCAACTGGACACCCCCCCCCAAGGTATCCACCCTGTGGGACCTTCCTTTATTGTCTTTAGAGATAAGAAGCAGCTTTGTCCTTTTCCAGCACGGACAGTCTTTGTGTCTTCATCAGTGTAGACAAGAAAGGATGACAGAGCTGCCCAGGCTGTTAGAATCCCTTGTTCAGTCTGCTTCTAGATCCCCGCTGACCAGACTCCCTTAATGACCAAAGATCTTAGTGGTTCAGAGCAGGGATTCTGGAGCCAGCCTGTCTGGCTGTGAATCCCAGCTCAGATACTTAGTGGCGGTGTAGCTTTGGGTCAGTTACTTAAACTCTCTGTGCTCCAGCTCCTGCTTGTGTAAAATCAAAGTGATCATCATTCTACTTCATAGCGTTGATACGAAGATTGAAACTGCGGATATGTGCAAAACCTTAAGTGCCTGGCCTGGACTAGATTCCTACAGTTAACTAGAAAGCAAGGCAACCAATAATGATCTAGATGAGTACAAAGTTTTCCATGGCCCTTGAAATACTTAATAGGGGATATGGTTGCTTCAATATGGGGCTTTCCTGTATCTGTGACGTAGGGGGAAAAGAGAGCAAGGGTGGCCTTGTGACTTGGGTATTTGAGAGCTCACACCAGTGGGGCTTCATTCCATCGCCCAGAAAACCAGTGTGGTGAGCGAGTAGCTTTCAGACTGACTTGAGACTCTGCTGTCACAGTGAGAGGTCCAGAGGGTGGTCAGTTACTTTGAACAACAGAGGCTGTCAGTGGGAAGAAGTCCACCCAGTCTAGGGGCCAAGGGAGCATTTGCAGGGCTGATGGAAAAGTAGATTTTTCTCCCATTATGCAAGGCTGAGAAGTGCATCATGTCCAGTTATTACGAAGTATCTCACATTTTATTTATTTATTTGGTTGGCAGAGCTCACATTCCTGGCATTTTTGGTTGGTTTGTGTTGCTGATTGCTGTTTTTTTTTTTTTTTTTTGTCTGTATAACCTTTTTTTTTTTTAACGTTAAAGAGGCCAGACCACCCTGTAGGAACATAGCCTCTGTGGAAGATGCGAAGTGGCGAAGTGTCCGTGGTCAGTTTCCCAAAGCACAGCGTCCCCCGGGCTCTATAAATGTCTTTGCAAAAGCCAGAGCGGAAAGTGCAGGTCAGGAGTTTTGAAAGAGAATTTCTGTATTTCAGAGAGTACCGTGGATAACGCTTCAGTGGCGATGGTGACGGTATAGGTATAGGTATCTCTCTGGGTGGCTGTACTAAAAGTGGATTTCCACCTTTCAAAGCCGTACAAATGTTCTTGAAACATATGTTAAACCTGTATTGTGTATTAGGCATGTTTACATAGAAGAGCACTTTTTCCCTCATGTATAACTCTGGAGCGTGGAAGGTATTATTTTATCCATTTTTAAAATGAAGGAAATTATATTCAGAAAGGTGTACACTTTGCCTGAGGCCACACTTTAGAAACTTACAAACAGATGTTGCAGGCATTTGGTACCATCCATAAAAGTGCTTTGTTATTATTAGGAACTCTGGAAGTTACAACATGGGTGGTGTGAGAAGGCAATTCCGGTTGGTGCTCTGGGGGTTCGGGGAGGCTGGGGTTTCCTGCCATCCTTACAAGATTCCTCTGAGCTGAATCAGGTGGCCTCCTTGTCACCTGAGTGCAATCCGCAGCTTGGAGAAAGAATATCCCCAGGCCTGACTGTCCAGATAAGTTGCTTTCAGAAGAAGCTTAGAGGTTTCAGCTCCCCTGACCTCAGATGGTAAAGCAGACACCGGGTTCTTGTGTTTTCAATGTCTTCCAGATGTCTTTGGCTCCCTCACAGGTGGGAAGGTGATTATGTTCACTTCCAAGGTCAAGCCTTCCCTGAGCCTCCAGATTCTGCCCGTTTTGCCTCCTTCAACGCTAGTGCGGCTCTGCGTTGCGTCACTCACAGTCTGGATGATGAAAGATGCAGAAGGACAAGCTAGTTCGTTTTCTCCGGGCAATCTAAGTGTCATTTTTCTCTTCGCAAGGAGATTATGGGTAGTTGTATTTGTGATCTCAGTAACAAATACATTTCATTTTTCCCCAGGGGGGAAAAAAAAACTGTATTGTGTGTCGCGGCACGCTGCTGGGAGTTGTCATGGGGTAAGGAAGGGAAGGCAGTCCAGGATTCTGCCTGCAGATGGAGAAATCAACTCCCTAGTTCCTTATCTATGGCTGAGTATTACTTTTCTATCACTGTATTGTGGGTGCATTTTCCTAAATACTTGGCATCATTGTGCCCTCGTCGTTGCAGAGAAGAATTTCTGGTAGCCACACAGCACTTGTCTGTCGCCAACTCCATAAAAATATGGCGGGCCAGTTTCCTTGCTCAGATAGAATCTCTAATAGGACTTGCCTCAGGGTTTGCCGTGTTCCAGCTCTGTCTTTTGCTCAGAGCTGTGAAGCTGTTCTTAATTCAGGGTTATTTCCAGATCTATCATTTTTACCTTCCAGCTACCTTTTTTCCCCTCCTCATGTAGGTTAGATGTTACACAGACTGCATCAAGTTTTTTCTTTTATTTTTATTCTTCTTTTTTGGTTGTACTGGGAAAATTGAGCCTAGACCCTTCACATTGAGCTATACCCTCAGCCCAGTTTTATTTTATTTTGTTTTTTCTTTTGAGACAAGGTCTCACTTAAACCTGGTAAGTTGCCCAGGCTGGGCTTGTACTTGTAGTCTTCCTGCCTCAGCCCCCGAAGTGCCTGTGCCGCCAGGTCTGGCCAATAGTCATTTATTTCTCCTTGACTGGTATTCTGATGCCCTGTACCTTTCTGCATTACGTATTTGATTGTACAGTTTATTATCTCCATCAGAAATAAATTGGGTTGTAGTGTAGGTTGTAGTTGTCTGATTTCATTGGCCAAGAGCCATGCTTACAGGTACACTCAAAATATTGCTGTACAAGTCTTAAGTATTTATTGTTGGCCAACTGTGTCATAGTTCCTGGGTTCTTTCTAGTTGCTGCTCCTTGAGTTAACATGTCTTCTTAATGCGCCTACAACTTTTTCAGTTGTCCTTTTCTTTAGTATTTAGCTCTGTCTCTAAGAATTATGAAATGTCAACTCAGGGAGTGCTTTTAAAACCAACTAATACTGAGAATTTTTCAGCTGTTGGATTTCACATATATAGATAGGAAGATCATATAATATATCATCCACCCTGGGATACTTTTGAGAGGGTAAAAGGACCACTGTTAATCACACCAGAACAATACAACATACCAGACTAGGGTCACCCTATTTCGACACTAAATTTGGACCATTATACTCTTTTGAATATCTTTTATCAGTTGCTTGTCTTCAGGGTTAAACCATCCAAACTAAGCAGAGTGGATCAGTGTAAGATACTGAAGCGATTGAAGCAGTGTGGTTTCCTCCAACTATGAGTTATATTTTTAATTTGTTTTTGACGCATAATGTATTCTTTCTCAGCTCCTGAGAAACAACTCACAATCAACCTCAAACAAGTTTACATCAAGCATTTGAAACTTCTTGGTAGCCTTGGTTAGATTGACAGCTGTTAGATTTTGCCTTTCAAGGTTCTGTGGAGCCCTAAACCTTTGCGTGTAGAATGTGTGCATGTATTATGTGTGCAAGGGGCTGAGAAAACGAACTTTTGAGTCGGAGGGAAATGTTCATTGCAGAAGTGAAGGCAGTGAAAATTTTTATTTTGCTTTGTTGTAATGCTTCTTTAGTTTTACTGTTGAATTAAACAAGGGTAAACAAGTTTCTTTTTCTTTTTTTGGTACCATTAGAAAAAAATAAAAACAAAAGCAAGTACTTAGGTGTTTAGGAGGAGGGGAAGGGGATGTTGTGTTCAATTGCACCATTCTTTTTGGATCAAGAAGAGAAAGGAGGATGGCAGGAAAAGTGAGAGAATATGAGAGAACTAACAAAAGAAAACAAAAGGAAGTAATTAGGAAGGAAGGAAAGAAGGAAGGAAGAAAGGAAGGAATTTTAGTAGTATTTCGCAGGCTTTTGGAAAAGGCCTCATCTGGACCAGACATCATCCTTGACTGAGATTCTGGAACCAGGTGCCTCAGTGACCAGTCTTGCTTTTAGTTGCCCACCTCCTTTCTGAATACTCTAACCCTTCCTGGGTGTGAGGCCTGTTAGGAAACCTGAGATGATGTTTCCCATGTGTTTCAGGAGCTCCACAGCTAACGACTAAGGAAGATCAGTGTTTGACTTTGTGAAAACATGTGTGGGTCAGTAGCTGTTTGTGTTTTCTATGCCAGTTGGGCCCGCTCCTCCAGCAGTACTAGGCTCAAAAAGCTTTGGGAAGGCCTGACGCAGAGCGTGAGCATTTCCGAAGCATTTGAAAGAGAGAGGTGTAAGTGCAGGGAAGGCGTTATTCTCAGTACAGAAAATAGCACCAGAAGAATGCTGCAGGTTTGGCTGAAATAGAAGCTTCCATAAATATGAAAAAAAAAAAAAAATCTTGGTTGTAGAAAAGGAAGAGAGTGGAAGAGGAGGAAAGAGAGAGGCGAGGACCTAAGATCCAGTGAGATGATGGCTGCCTTTGCAAGCAGCAAGATTTTTAGGGATAGAAAGATGTTATTGAGTTTTTGCATGACTCCCTCCCACTCATACTGTTAGTTGTTAAAACCTCTATATCAGTTTATCAGAATAGGCGTTAAACCTCAGAGAACATAACAAAATCAGGTACATAAGCAAAATACAAATGGAAAATAACTTAGGTCAGGCAAGGTTATGTTTTAATTTCATAAATATTCATAGATACATTTTTATTTTTAAAATTATAATTGTTAATTGTGCTGATTAAGAGTTTCTGTGTGACATTTCCATAATGCACGTGGTGGATGTGTGTTTTTGACATCCTGAGGAACTCCCGTTACGGGTCAAGTACTGCACCTGTTCCTGATTAATGGTATTTTTGTTTGTGCAATTATGGCTTTGTG
This sequence comes from Ctenodactylus gundi, assembly GCA_004027205.1. Taxonomy (NCBI): domain Eukaryota; kingdom Metazoa; phylum Chordata; class Mammalia; order Rodentia; family Ctenodactylidae; genus Ctenodactylus; species Ctenodactylus gundi. Next base: position 35,879 of record PVKB01003711.1, read on the forward strand.
CTGGGGCAATTTGTTATTACCACTCATGTTCAAAATAATGTGTTGTTGAGTCTGATTTTAAAATATGTTCCCCAAAATTTATCACAAGAAATTCAGTGGAAAATTTTCCAGGCGTCTTGATTTTTATACTTGTGGTATTTATTTGTTTTACTTCTGTGATACTCCTTGCCTAAAATTTAAGTTAATTCTATACACGAGGCATAGGCTGTCTTACATCATCTAGATAATAATTCAATACTCAGAGGGCTGTGAGAAGTCATCAGTGATAAGGGACTCAGCATAATTAACGTAAATCCTATGTTTAAAATAAATCGAACATCCACTCTGGGAGTCCCTTACTGCTAGAGCCAGGAAGCTTTTGTACTAGCTGTGCTTTTGAACTTATTTGTGTAAAACTGGGCAAATCATTTCATTTTTTTTCCTGCTTTTCATTTTCTTTATTTGTTAAACAAATTAATTGCAGAAGATGACCTATAGGATTTCTCCAAACACTGGCATTTTATGACTTTAGATAACGTTTAAAATACTAAAAGCATAAACGTCCATTTCAGAGGAAGGCACAGCTCTGAATTTTGTTGACAACAATTCAGTCATTAAATTATTTTCTTCGTAAAGGGCGATTTCCATAAGGGGCGGTGTTATGATTTGGTGCTGGGGAAACTGAGGCAGAGTGTCTCAGAGTGACAGTAGATCAAGAGTCACACCTTCCACTTGGCCCCCCAATGTATAAATGCATCTTTTCTCCGTAGTCTGGTGCCACAGAGGGGGTGGGAGGTGGCTCCTGTGGGGGGCCTGAGCTGCAGGAAGGGGATGTAGGTTGGAGGTCTGCCCCTGTGGCAGTCAGCCCAGCTGCGTCCTCCTTGGGGCTGAGCATGTGGTCTGAGTAATGAGTTTGCTTCATCTCCACTGCCCCCTCCTTGTTGCTGTGCTGTTGAGAAACGCAGGCTCCTGTGAGCCACCAGCCCCTCTTCCTGACAAGCCTAGTGAGTCAAGGCCCTGGCCGCTGTTTGCACAGAGGGAAGGGCCCAGCTCTGCGTGCCAGGCTGTTTGCAGAGTGGTGTCTGGGCAGCAACCAGGTGACCCTTCGTGGGTACAGGCTGCCTGGTGGAGTTGGGGACAGACAAGATGCCACCTGCCTCTGCTTCGCCTGGTGCCCCAGAAGCTACGGCTGTGTGTTGGGTGCGGTAAGCTCAGGCCGCCTGGCTTTTCAAAGGCTGCCTCTGCAGCAGTGGAAGCATGGCCTGTGCATGGGTTGTTATCTGAAATCTCACTTTATTGATGTTTCTTCTGTATTTTGAGAAACATCTGTCATGGTTACATTTTTTTTTTTTTCTGAAAGCATGGTTCTAAGTTCAGCCCAGTATTTTTGAGGTGAAAACAAGGAAAAGTGCCATTGGTGATAGGGTAGAATTTATTGGCCAGCGCTTGTCTGACAACTTCTCATTTTCATTCATCTTTACTGTTTTTCTTGTTTATTTTTTATTCACGTTGTGCCGAGAACCTCGTTCTTTTATCCTATTCTCGAAATAGTGCAACATAGATCCCATTTCACAGATGAAGAAAACAAGAGGTCAAACCACTTGCCCCAGGTCACAGAGTTGCTGAGTGGATCATTTTAGACCCGAAAGCAACTGAAATGAACTACAGCATTCAGAATTCTCAGAATTATTTGGTTGTTGAGTTTGGGGGAAATAACTAAAATCTTTTATAAATATTGTTTACCAATTTGTTCGTTCATTCTTTCTCCTTCCTTCCTTCCTCCCTTCCTCCCTCCCTCCCTCCCTCCCTCCCTCCCTCCCTCCCTTCCTTCCTTCCTTCCTTCCTTTCTTTCCTTTGAGTCAAGGCCTCACTTGGTTGTTCAGTCTGGTCCTAAACTAACGGTGGCCTTAAACTCATGACAACCCTCCTGCCTCAGGTGTGTCACTTCGCCCAGCATATATGGTGCTGGTGAATTGAATCCAGGGCCTCGTACTTGCTAAGCAAGTGCTTTAATCACTGTGCTATTCCTCCAGCCTCACTGTTCCATTTTAATAGAGAGTTGTACATGGCAATGTTTTACAGTGTGACGTGTGAGCTCACACTAACCCTTTAAATTATCAAAATTTCACCAGTGAAAAAAGTACACAGCAGTGGTATTAAGTTGTTCTTGCAAGGTTACATGTCAGACAAAGTGTTAAAGTGAGAATATCAGGTGGTCTTCACCAAATGCTCAGATGTTTGCACTTGGCCACACTCATTTTAAACATTTCTTTGGTTTGATGAATACTCAGTACATTCACAATAATAAGAATAATAAACATGAACTTTAAGTGTCAACGAAGTGTTCTCTTCTCTTTTGCTAGAGGTAGATGCCCTCTAAACATTTGATGAATCCTCTACAATTGGCTAATGATCAAGCTTTAACATGGTGGCACCGACCCTTATGACACAGGTTCTGGAATTACTACACATGTGTCCATGATATCAATCTACTGGCTAAACTTACCAAGATGACAAGTTAGTTCTTAAGAAGTAAAAAAGAAATGTGAATTATCTTACAGGCTTCTAGACAAACACAGCTTTCCTTTGAGAAAGATTGACTTTGAACTTTTAAGAAATACATTGTTTTCATGTAATCCATAGGGTTTGGAGAAATAGTCTTCTTTAATGTTTTTCCCTGTATTGAACTATAAGATACATTGTTTTCATTTTCTGTGCCTCAGTTTACCCTTTTAGCAAATAAAGTTCATTTTATGAGTGTCAGGTAACTGGGGGAGTGCTTTAGGAAGAAACAAATACTAATGAGAAACCTTTGAATTTCACAGTCTATGTCATGGAGAAGGAACTGTGCCGAAGAGGCATGCAAGAGTTAATGACATCTTAGTTGAGTGATTGTCTTTGTTCTTATTAGTTTCTATCTAGGACAGAAGGCATTTGCTGTGGTGCGTGCGTGCACACGCACACATACAAATGTATGTATATGTGTACATATATATATGTCATTTGCTAAGTATAGGGCATTTACTGAGGCACTATACACACATGTAGAGTTTAACAAAGTTATAATCAGATTATCTTCTTCATACAATGTGTTGTTCTTAGGAGTATAATGGCCTTCTCCCCACCCCTGCCCTGTTTTGGTCATTGCTGGAAGGCAGAACATTCCAAGGCCAAGGGACATGTTCCCTTGGCATGTTACTGTTGCGTTCTGAGTGGGTGGAGGTCCTGGGTAGCCAGAGGTGCCCTACAATGCCTCTGAATTGTTGGGCAAGAGGATGTGGGAATAGGACGTAGGTGGTGGCACGTACCTGATTGTAGCAGAAACAGGAAAATTTTAAGCTTGCCATTTTTAAATCTGAGCACTGTGTGCTTGCCAGAAGAATTTTTGAGCTCACTAAGTGAATCTCAGTGTGGACACAAAGTGTGTCGCCATGTCAAGCTCAGTCTAGGTTCAGTGCCCTCCGCCAAGGGTTGGTTCTGGACCAGGCCTAACAGGTTCTTGACTTTACCTTTGCGTGGTTGAACATTTTCTGCAATGTTGACTGCACAGGTCTGATGAGGGGGCTGTCCCATGTCCTTTTTCTGCCTGCTGGGAGACTCAGGATAGCTGAGTTTGTTGTTACTCCGAAATATCAGAGAATTGCCACATTTCTGTGTTCTTGAAGGAGGCTACTCCTAGTGAGCAAGCTAGCTGCCTTTCTTTGGAAGAGAGTTGGAGAGTTAATAGGCTTATGTTTTAGAAAGTGCTCTGGAGTCATCAGTGATAAAAAAAAAACGTAATTAAATTGGAGGGAGATATGATACAGTGATGATGGTGAATACACATCAGCTCCCCAAGGGTGAGTCATGTGTGTGTGTACAGGAAATGCATCCTGGATTTCTCATAGATCAAGAGTTCAATCTTATACCTTCCCAGTCTCCTAATGGAAATCAAATGTTCTTCAAACTATTTTTCACCTCTACACATAGTTGTGTTTCAGGTAAGAGGAGCAAGAAAAGGTAAGGTAATATTTGTAGAGTACCTATTATGTGTCTAGTACCTTGCCAGGCGCTTCGCAGAAATCATCACATTTAAAAAATATTCCTATGCTTTTTGGTGTTTTGATTCTCATTATTGTAGGTAAGAAATTGAATTTCAAAGGGCTGGAAAAATGGCACAGTGATTAAGGCACTTGCCTAGCAAGCACAAGGCCCTGAGTTCAATTCTCCGGCACCACATAAAGCTGGGTGTGGTGGTGCACACCTGTAATCCCACCACTTGGGAGCCTGACACAGGAGAATTGCATTGAGTTCGAGGCTAGCCTAAACTCCATCATAGTGGGTTTAAGACTAGCTTGGGACAAAGGGCAAGCCCCTGTCTCAAAACCAACAAAACAGAACAAAACAACAAAACAAAAGAAAGAAAGAAAGAAGAAAAGGAATTGAATCTCAGAACAGCTTAGGTAATTTTTCTAGGGCCATCAGTTTTTGAAGGCACAACTTCCTTAATAAAGTCCTGCTTACTTATAACTCATATGGGGAGAAAACTTGCCAACATTTCTGGAAGAGGCCTTGGTTTCTGGGAGGCCAGTCTGTGTGCTTTGTTCTCTCTTGGGCTTCTCCTTATTATTGGGGGTAGGGAAGATATCATTCAGTTTATCTATAAATATTTAGCATAGGGATATATTGGAGAAGGAAAGGCAAAATAAATAAATAAATAAACCCAAACCCAAACTCAAAACCCATAGTTCATGTGACATTTTCAAATCCAAGAAGCACAAACAAAAGATGACTAATAAACGAACCAAACTCGCATGCAGATTTGGTGCCCTAAGCCCCATTTTCCAGTTTGGGAAATTGAGGAGTGAAGTGAAGAGCTCCACTCATGCTTGAGAATTTTCCACGGAAGGGACATTTGGAGACATAAGTCTAGGCCTTGAGGCCACTTGATGCAACAGGAATGTTTGTAGAAAATAAATACACACATGGAATGAATCAACGCTTACGTGATAGACCTGGAATTAACCTCTGCTTTAGTTGGAGACTTTTAAAAACTAAAGTGTCTATTTCTGGAATTCTGAAGCCTGTGTTGTGGGGTGGGGGGCGGGGGGGGGCGGTCTTTGTGACTTATCTGTGCCCTCATCCTTTTCCTTGTGATGGATGAGCAGGCGCTCTTCAGTCTCCGAAGGATTTTGGGTGCTGGAAGAACAAAACAGCTATTGAGTTTTTAATGAGATTGGGCCCTAGTGACTGACCTGGAGTCCACGGGGGAGCTTTGACCAGCATGTGCTATGTCCTGGCAGGGGATAGACATCTAGCAGTAGGCACAGACTGAGCAAGTGTCCAGTGGCCCTCAATTGCTTTGCTTTGAAAGAAAATAATATTTTCAGTGCTTTTATACTCAACAAATCCTGGGGAAATAATATTATTTGAATTTCCAAAGCTGGTGCAAGTTCTAAGTGCCTCTTACACATGCTAGTCACAATGTTTGCAACTTCTTAAAATTCCTGTTCAGCAGAGTCTAAAAGTAAACATTTATTTTACGTAGTAATTAATATTGGTTCTTATATTTATTTGTCAAGTGAAGTTTTTTTTAATGCTACAGGTTTTATTTTATTTTATTTTTTTACCATGATATTACCTTGTGGGTAAATTCTCCTTTTTTTCTATTTGGTAGATGAGACCTGTAAGTCTCACTGAATGAATTTTTAGGTTTTACCATTACAAATAATCTTTGTCCCCGAATCACACAATCTCACTTTTGTGAAGTTGTTCTAGTAATATTACTTAGTCTGGAGAGTTAGGGAGGCCCTGGGTTTGAATTCAGGCTTGCAGTTTACTAATTTGTCCTTAGGCAATTTATTTTAAATTCCCTAAGGTTTGCTTTTTTTTTTTTTTTTGGATCCTTACGATGGAGATAATAATAAAGAGCTTTCAGGGCTATTGCAAGGATTAAAGATAATTCCTGTAAAATCCTTTTTTGCTGCCATAAGGTCTCCTCAGTAAGCGGTATTATCGTTATCTCTCAGGCCACCAAATTCTGTACAAATGTGTATTGCTGCTGACGCTGTTATTACTTAAGTGGTTGTTAAAACTGTGGTTACTGTTAACCTGGTTACAGAAAATTTTCCATTTGACACCCCCATAACCAAGTAGGCCAGAGCAGTCGCTGCCACTGGTTGCGTTGCTTTCCAGCTTCTCTCATGCGTGCTTACCGCTCTTGAGTCAGGGTTTCTGGCAAGTGCTGACCCTGCGGCGCTGTTTTCAGGCATTCTCCTTGCCACTTCAGGAAGGCACCTTCTTAGAATTGTTATCAGGACCAACAATTATGTTGAAGTACTTGCCCTTGTCTTAAAATCCTTCCTTTTGTGGCAAGTGACCTAGGAAAACTGCCTCCTGACAACCCTGAGGGAAGGTTAGGATACCACTCTCCGAGGTGCCGCTTCCTGAGCCAGCCACAGGTACCCATGCAGATCCAGGTCAGTGAAGTGTTTTGGGAACCTGAAAATACAGAAAAAAATCTAATTGGCCCCCCTTTTTTTCCTGAGCTCCCCTCCTCTCCCCTGTCACCCAGAATGTGCTTGTTAGATATCTCAGTTCCAGCTGAGTCTCCCTAAGGTACTTTGCAGCTGAAGAAGCCTGTAGGAACCATGCACCTCTGGGGTTTGCCAGTTGCTGATTGCAAATTGCTGGTTGATTTACGGCCAGAATTTGGCACCTAGAAAAGGGGATCGTGTGTCTTTAAACAGCTGTTTGCCAGTGTGTGTAAATGTGCTTGCTAATCCAGTGACTAATTCTGTATATTATAAAGCAGCAATGAGCTGGCTGCCAAGGCAGGGCTGTATCCCAACTGGACTTATGTGTAGGCCCAGAAAATTGAGGTTTGCATTTAGTCTCTCTCTCTCTCTCTCTCTCTCTCTCTCTCTCTCTCTCTCTCTCTCTCTCTCTCTCTCTCTCCCCTCTCTGCTTTGAATTCATCTCTTGTGTTTCCTGAACCACAGAGAGGGAGCACTTGCCCTCTTCTGATTCCGTCTTCTGCCTGCTCCCTCCTCGCCTTCCCCTCCCCTCTTCCCTACCCTTGCTTCCCCTCTTTATTTAGTCATCTGAAGGTGGGGCCCTACTCCTCCTGAGTCAGGCCCCAGCAGCCAATCGGAGGTGCACTGGGGCATTCCAGGGGACAGCTCATAGTCCCTCTTGGAAAAGAATTTCCCAAAAAGATCCCTTGCCGTCACAGGTCCCAGCATTGTTGTGACTGAACCTGCCCTCCTCAGTTCCCAGTTACCCTGCCCCTGGTTTAGGTCTGTTGCATTCTCTCTACCCTTTCTCTCTTGATCCCTGGGTCTGGAGGGTAGCCTTCAGCTTGGATGCCAGAGCTGGGTTTAATGGGTACTTCTTTCCCTTTGGGGTCTTACAAACACAAAAATACAAATGTCCCTATCAGTGTGTGCCGGCGTAGTGTAGGCTCTTTCGGAAGCATCTCTGGCTTAGGGAACCTGAGGGGTTTTGTTTGTCTCTTGGAGTCTGTGACCTTTCCTCCGAGTCCTCCACATACGTGGTCCCAGAAATTGCAAACACCAGGTGTCTGCTGTGGAGATGGACCTCACCCAGCTGCTCTCATGGCGTCTCAGTGTGCGTAGCTTACCGCCACTTCAAGGGCTTCCATGTGTTGGAGTGGGTGGGAAAGGTCTCCCTGTCTGGTTCTCTCGGTATGGCCTTCATCCCTCGGTGGCATCGTCCTAGGACATCGTCAGGCTATTTCCTCCCACCTCCCTCTCCGTTGCGAACCTTTCATGGTAGTTGTCATCAGTGCCCCTTCCTAGCTGGGCGCCTATAGCTGTTTGCGTATGTAGGTGGCATTTGGTGGAAACACCCAATGAAGGGTCGGTGGCTCTCAGTTACCAGTGTTTTCCCATTGCTCAGTGAGGTCAGTAGCTTTCTTTCTGTCTCTCTCTCTCTTTTGAGATTTAAAATAAATTAAGACAGAATTCACATGTTATCTGAATTCAGTGGACAACTTGCATGTATAGGTAAGTGGCTTTTCAGTATATCCACAGAGTTGAATGATCATCACCAATATCAAATTTCAAAATTCTTTTATCACCCCAGAATAAGCCCTGTGCCCATTCAAGGTCGGTAGTTCTTTTTGAATAAATCATAATGTCCCTCAGGAAATACAGGAACTGGATGCTAAAAGTACAGAGCACACATTGGGGTGAGCTCTGTGTCCCCCTGACCTTGGGGACCTAGCTGTCCCTCCTCTCTCAGTGCCTAGGCCCAGGCTGTGTTTGGAGGACCCCTTGGTTCAGCTTTGCCGTGGCATGAGCCTGTGTAGTCGGGGCGGAGATAATGAGCGCTTTCACCAGCTGCATGCAGACGGTTCAGTTTGGAGAGCTCGGACGGTGGTGGCTGCAGTTTCCTAATGGCTTCTTGATGAGACCCAGCCATTTATTAGAGGCGGGTGAGGGCTGTGCATTCGGGTCTCTCCTTCCCAACCTGACCCAGGCTGATGGAGAATGGCCCCTGCTGCCTCCCTCCTGCTTTGCACTGATCACTTCTCTGCTCTCCACCTATTGGTCTGTCTTGCCCATTGATCTGGAGACTGGGTCTGCCTGGCGACATGTCAGCCTCCTGGGTTTGCTGCTGGGAGAGGCATGCGAGGCTGTCTGTGTGGGCGAGACTTTAGGGCAGCAGTGGGATTGTCAGAATGCTGAAGTTTGGGTGTTTGGGGCCATTAGGAGGGAGCCACTGTGAGAGGAGAAAGAGGTGTTGTACAGGCTAGAAGAGATCCCTGCTAGGTACAGCTTGCCTTGAAACTGTTCGTCCTTGTAATTAAACACATTGGCATTAAGAAGTGCAGCTATTGGCATTGTTTCAGGCTTTGAGGTCTTTCGGGGTTGCCAAGGCAATTCCTTCAATTACATGCAGAGATTCCACCTCTAGGTCTGTGCTCCTGTCTATGTCCTGGCCTTGTCCATGGGGTTTGTTGTTTCCTCTCAGTCACAGCAACATGTCTCTGTCACCCTGTGTCGAACACCAGGTGATTGAAATGGTATGTTACACAGCATTCAAATGACATGTTGACTTTTTTCTGTGTTTTCAGTTGTTTTTAAAGAAAAGTGACCTGGAGTCGTAGCAGAGAGGTTGTAAGCTCATTGAGTCCTTTTGTAGTTGTTGGGTCTTCGATGGGTTGGCCCTATGTGGTTCTTCAAGACTTGGGGAAGAATAGTGTTTGCCTTTGTCCAAGGCGACCGGGGAGAACTTGTCAGTAATGAAGGCCTGGAGACCCTTTGCCTCCCAATCCACAGTCATGTAGGTAAACAGCAGTGGTGGAGAGGAAAAAAATTGCTGAATAGGGAGTTAAGAGGTCTGGGTATACTAACCATGTGACCAAAGGCAAATTCTGAGCTTTACTTCCTTATCAGTAACAAAAAATCAAAACAAAACAAAAAATTAAAATAGATGACGTCTAAGGTTCTTTCTAATTCTGTGTTCCAGGAATAGTGTAGGTCCTCTGACAAATGACAGAGCTTGGCTCCTTCTCTCTACAGGCCGTGTCTTTTTCATTCATGTTATAATTATGTCTGGCTGCCAGGAGGGAGAATTTTCCTCCAAGGAGTTGTTAAGCTTTTATAGCAAATTCTGTAAACTCTTCTTTTCTGCTATTTGGCTACAGATAAAGCTTTATGCCTCACATAGCCAGAGGGAGGACAGGGACAAGGAGCAGAGACAGCGAGACCTGTGAGCACTGGACTAGATGTGTGGCGACACAGTTACTGCTCTAAGCCATAGAAGAGTGGAAAGTTGAAGCAATAGAGGGGCCAACAATTACAGATTGGGTAGGTCTTCACAAACCTTGGAGTAGGCTTAGATGATAGCGTTGGCAGTGAACCTGATGCTTTAGGGACAGTAACCATGACCCCTTTAAAGCTTATCTCTCCGAGTCCCAAGGATCTCTGTAGCAGCATAGGAAACTTCAGATGGAACCCTGAAATTATTATGTAAAGGTTTAAAACGATGATAGGATTTCTGACTCTATAGGGGCATATCTTTGGTTTATAGAATTATTTCATGAATTGTTGAACATAGAAAGCCTGAAATTGGATCTCCAGATGTTCCTGGTTGGGGCAGTGCCCTTGGATTTTGGTGCATTTTTTTCTGAAATGCAGACCTTTTTGAAGACCAGATAGGTTGTAGGGAAAGGAGTCTCATGCGCTTGCCAAACATGCTGTGGGTGGGGATTCCTGCACCTCCTCTAATGTCAGCTTGGCTTCAGGGTAGGAATGCATGTCTCTCTGCCTTCTCCTCACTCGGAGCATGTGGTTCCCATGTGGCTGTCTTGAATTACACTGGGATGAATCAGCAGCCCTTGGAAAGAAGGGAATGTGTAGCCTGTGGGGAGCAGGGGCGGAGCAAGGTGGAGGATGTAGTGTTTGAATGAAATGCTGGACCAGGTCGGGAGGGCCTTTGCATCCACTTAGGTCTCAGTTATTCTACTAATTCAAGTTAATTCGGACCTCCTCCTGAAAGTCTCAGCCTTGAGTAAATTGCCTCACGCACTCCGATGTTATTGAAGAAGCAGTGGGGCAGGGGAATGAGCCCAGTGCATCCCTGGTAACCACTGGTTGGCTCTGCCAGCCTCAGCGGTGTCCCACTTTTTTCTGCTCTGTGCTTAAACTTTCAAATGATAAAACACTTAAGGACTTGCCATGAGTTTGGTCCCGCCCTGGTGACAGTGCCTGGGATATTCTCCATGAAGCAGCCTAAGCTGTTGAAACAAGAACAAGGACATGTTCTTACTTAATAAGCTCCTTTCTCCCTTCTTAACTGTTGGTTTTCCAGGAAGAAGGAAGGAAGGAAGTCAGCGACAGGAGCAAGGCACGGGGGGAGTGCTGCAGCGATAGGAGCAAGGCACAGGTGGAGTGCTGCAGCGATAGGAGCAAGGCACAGGCGGAGTGCTGCAGCGACAGGAGCAAGGCACAGGCGGAGTGCTGCAGCGATAGGAGCAAGGCACGGGTGGAGTGCTGCAGCTACCTTGCAGGGAATCTGCCTTTGGCAGAGCCTAGCTTTGCACTTGGGATGCCTGAGGCTGTAAGGCTGCTCTGGATCCAGGGGTGCCCTGCAAACTCTTGGTGGCCCGTTTATGCTGAGAGCTGTGGGTGGCACTTGGGTTGAACGTGTGCAGAGGACAGCTGCCTGTGGGGGCTCTCTGCTGTGCCCCCCACACTCCGCGCCTTCCTCATCCGAGGCGTTCTGCGTTTTCAGTTTGGTGTCACAGTCTAGCGTGGCCACCCCGGTTCTTTACATTGAGCCCATAGGCGGCCTAAGAATATTAAGTACTGAAGCTACGAAAAATGAAAATTGAAAATTGTCACTCTGAAATCAGTTACAACCAGAGATGAACTTTGGGAAACTAGAGGAACAATCAAAAAATAAAAGGGAAGCGCTCTTCACTGAGATACGTTGTACACATATCTGCATTTCTGCTTTTGGCTCCAGAGAAGTGAAGAGGGAAATTTCCCTTTGGGAAAAGCTCTTTTATAGTGTCCCTAAGCTTGTACAATTAATAGTCATAGTAAGGCTATTGTCTTGGGAAGCATCAAGGTGACCTCAGTGGGTTGGTTGGTTTGTCCCTGGCATCCCCACTTTCCTGTGACATCTGGAGCTGGGAGTCCTTCCTAGCTGGGGACTGGCAGAGCAGCTATTGTCCTTCCAATCTCCCCCTTCTTGCGGGTGGGGGAGTGGGGTGGGCGGGTGGGGTGGGGGGTGGCTAGCTCCATTTTAAGGATAGTCAAGCAAACCTCCTCCCTTGGTTAAAGAGATCCTCCAGGCTGAGAAGGAACTATGTGAGCACAAAAGAAACCCATTCCTGAGCAGGGGACATTCTTGGTGACCTCATCTTCCTGCCAGCTCTGTCCAGTTAGAGCTATGCATGCAGGGCAGACTTCCAGTTCCTCCTGTCTGGGACTCACGGTGGCAGATATAAATAGCCCAAGACCTCGTCTGTGGCCATTGTTGAGAGGCCCTGCTCTGCGTTGCTGCCTGTTCTCCCCTTCTCCTGCTCCCCTCCCTTTTCTTTTTCTTTTTCGTTCTCTTTCTCTCCTTGTGCAAAAGTCTGAATCTCAGTTCAGCCATTCCCATCTGCTGCCTTTGCACTGTCTGCTGTGTAGGGAGAAACTCGAGGGGAAACCTGGCTCAGCAGTGTAGTTCACCTGAATCCCGGCCTCATGGTTTGACTCCAGTAAAGCTTTTGCCGGAGTCTCACCATGATATATTTGTGGTCAGGACAAAGATGTGTGGATCTGATGATAGCAGGGTTAGGAGGATTTGTAGCTGGTTGAGCAGCTATACCCCAAGGGTCTTGATAAATGTGTCAGTGTCAGAAAAACATGCCGTCTCTGGTGGTATTATGAGGCTCAGTGGTTACTCATTGTCTTTTCAACATTTTTAACAGGGCTCTTAGAACAGGGAAAGATGCAGAAAGCATACTTAGTAAGTTGCATGCGGTAGGCAGGTGAGCTGGATAGCTAATAGGATGAGGACAGGTTCGTAAAACGTTGGTGTACATGGGAACACGGGTCAACCAAGCAAGGGGAAGTTTAATGTGGATAAATGTGCATCCTGACTTTGAAGTTAGTAAAATCCAATGCATAGGTACGGAACTGGCTCATTATCAGTCCATATGGAACAGGGCTGCAGTGTGGCTGTTGTTGGTGTCCTGGTCTTTACTAGCCAAAGGGTGAGGAGTAAGCTGGTCACCCTTTTGATCGCCTTTTATCCCTGAGAAGTGTGTTCTTCACCTCTGAGTGCTTGCGATGCTTTTCCATATGCGGGTTTAGGGGTGGTACAGGTACAAAAACCATGTCTCCATGAAGGGACTTTTGAGACCTGGCCAGAAGAGATGACGAGAGGACTAAAGCAGTTGACAAGCTGTTAGATGAAGGGAGACTAAATTTGATTTCATGGCTCCAGCCGAACGGGGTAGAGGGACAGATTTTAATTCAGTGAGTATGACTTTCTTGTGTGTATGTTGTGTGTGTGTGTGAGACCAGGGAATGGACACTGGGCCGTCTCACTGAGCGATAGCTCTGATTTATTTATTTGAGACTGGATCTCCCTAAGTCTCTAAGTTGTCTAGGATGAGCTTAAACTCGTGACCATCCTGCCTTGCAGTCACTATGCCTGGTTTGGATCTTGGATGATCATTTTCTAGTAATCTGTAGCTTATAGTGAAATTGAATGGCTAGGGAGGGACTGAAAGTCTTAAGAGATGTGGTTTCTTGAGAAGTATTGGGTCCATTCGCATAATGAGAATTTTTTCTCTCCTGCACCAGGAAAGTAGACTAAGATTTTTTTTTTTTTTTTTTTTTTTTTTTTTTTTGCCGTGGTTTCCTTAGGTTGAAAACACAGTTGTCCTGTGTGAATGTATGTGAGGATGTAGTTTCCTTCTCTGCCCAGATTTATTTATTAAAAGAAAAACACATCTGCATAAAAAAGCCTTAGAACGCAGGAAGAATGTCTACTTTGTTTTTCTTTCTACAGCACCAAGACATGTGGGGTTTGAGCTTCCTCTGAGGGGTTTTTGAAGACTGGCTTTCATCTCAAACAAGGCTGTTTTCCCATTGGAAAAAGAGTTCTTTTTTGGTCTAAAAATGTATTTAAGTAATGTGTAAATAAATAAGAAAGTGGGGAGAGAATTTCCTTTCAGAATTTATGGAAAAATGTTGCTTTCTGGACATCATTAATTGAGAGTAAGTTGCTGTTTCTTCCCAGCCTGTTCCAGCTTTGTGTCTGTCTCCCTATCCTGGTGAAAGTTTTTCCAGGATTTTCCTTGCTTTCTCCTCTTCCCTGTCTGCCTCCTGGGCCGACTCTTCCCCTCTTTCTGCTCCCAGCTCCAGTGTCCTCTGGGGCAGTTTCCCCTGTGGCCTTGGCCCACTCAGTCCCTGGCTCCTCTCTCTTTCCCCAAGTCCTGCTCCCCTGCCTTCCTTGGGTAGCTCTGAGCCACCAAGCGCTCATTGGAAGAGGCCTGTCTCTGTGTTTGTTTCCCGCGTGGGAGGGAGAGGCAGGCTTTGAGAAAACAGTTCAAAAGTGCAGAAAAACTTTACCTCTTCCAGCCTAAATAAACGGGCTCCACTTCATTTGTTTGCCCAGATTTTTCCTTTGCCCGTGGAGAAAACTCCACCCTCACCTTGCCTAGCCCAGCCCTCCTGGTGATTCTCAGAACACCTTGGCCTTGCCTGCTTGCCCCCAGATTCGGTGCCCAGTAGGCCCCGGGCCGAGGGGTGCAGCAGGCCGGAGCTGGTGAGGGCGTGCAGTGGTGCCCGCCACTCAGCGTGCGGCCGCTGCTGTCAGCAGAATCTCAGGGATGAGGTGCTCTCCCCTTCTCGGAAAGAACTTTCTCTGAATAAAGTCAGGTGTTCTGTGTGCCTTCGTTTCCTCCTTCCGTCTCTTGACTCTGCAGGTAGGCAGGCGCACACAGAGAAACCTGGCTTTGGTTGCATCGTATTACTGCTCGATCATCCTGGTCAAATTGTTTACTCGGTGGTCCCCAGCCTTTTTGATAGCAGGGACTGGATTAGTTGGAGACCATTCTCCCAAGGATAGGGGAGGGGAGTTGGGAGGGGCAGGAGGGCACTTGTTATACAGTAGGTTGTAGGAGGGTAGCTGACGGTGCTTGGGCGGGGGAGGAAAGCTCCCCTCCGGCCAAGTCCGCACGGCATTAGGGCCTTAGAACCTCATAGGAGCGGCCGACTGAAGGTGGAGCTTTGCTTGCTGCGCACGTGGCATTTCTGCCCCAGCCTGGGCCTTCTAAGGCCTCAGCTTCCTCATCCATAGGGGGAAGGTCATACTAAAATTTTTAGCTCATACTAAAATACTGGAGAAGACATTTTCTAAAAATGTCCAGTTCTATTCAGATAGCAGTATTGACAGTTACAGATGAGAATAAGTGAAATTGAACTAAATTGGTTATTCCGCTTAACTGGCATCTTTGCTATCTTGGAAGGTGAGGCCCCCGTAGAAGCTGGGCTAAGGATAAAGCATAGGTCCTACTAATTTTTGTCATCTTCTCAGTGGGATTATTTTCTGTCATGTTCGTACTAAGAGTGTTATGACCCTGTCATGAGTATTTCAGCTGGAGGCAGGACAGAGGTTGCCTTCCTTCATAAGTGATCTGATGTGTAGCTCAGTGGTAGGATGCTTGCCTAGTACGCACAGCACGAGAGGACGGAAAGGAGCGTACGGTAGGGCGCAGTTTGGCTGACTGCAGAACTGTGCGGTGGGAAGGGTCCATCCCGTGCTTTTCTCCTTAATGCTGTAAACTGTGGGTCTGCGTGTTTTTCATGACAAAGAAATCACACTGTTCTGGGACATTTAAGATGAATAAAAATAAGTTGTGTGATGTAAGTCAATGTAATCATCTATGTGGTCAATAATTTGAAACGTGAGGCATTTTGTAAATGGCTTAAAATAATTATTTAAGAGCTTTATTTAAAGTACTCTGTTGGAAAGCCAGGCGTGGTGGCACATGCCTGTAATCCCAGCACTCAGGAGGCTGAGGCAGGAGGATTGCTGTGAGTCCAAGGCCAGCCTGGGCTACATAGTGAGTTCAGGATCAGCCTGGGCTACAGTATGAGACCCTATCTAAAAAAAAAAAAAGTACCCTATTGAAGTGATCCTTATATGCAGGAATCCTAATCATCATAGTTCAAACATTCTTTTTAAAACATGTTTTGGGGTCCAGGATTGAACCCAGGCCTACATGAATGCTGAGTGCTATCCCCTTAAAACTATACTCTCTGCCTGCCTGCAAAATAGACTTTTAAATTAGGAAAGTGGCATTAATTGAAAGACTCATAAATGACTAGGGTATAATGCAATTTGAGTTATGGAAAATTCCAAAAATATCAGAAAAGTTTTGAGGACAAATTTATACTTTTCTTCTGTGCCACATTGATTCCAAAGTAACATTCATAGGACATTTTTTAAGCCGAAAGGTTGATTAGATTCGTGTAACTCAGAAATGTTGTCGGGGCAGAAATACTCTAGATGGTAATCGCTGCACAGAGGACTTCCCCTTAGCAGCGTAGAGGTTGCAGACTGTGTGAGAAATTAGTCTATGCTGTTAAATAAAAAAGTCAGTTTCAGGTGGTTCTCATTTCTATTTATATCTTAGAATCTAATTTTTCATTCATTTTTCTCACTTTTTTCAGTTTTTAGTTGTACCCGGGGAATTTGCTAGATTCTTCTGCTTCCCCCCCCCCCCCTAAGCGATGGGAAGCAAAATCTTACGCTTCTTTCCCATCATTGTATTTTATAAGATATTAATGTTCAGTCACGTCACCAACAATTTATTGAGCATCTACCGCATGATGTTAAGCTTTGGCATTTCCATGTGAATTCACATAATTCTCATCGCGAGTTGGGCAGAGCATCCTTGACAGCAAGCTGCATCTCAGGGCCATAGTGGCCGTTTCCTGTGCCTTCACTGCCACCGCTGCCAGAGTAAACGTACTCCAGCAGGGCACCTTTATTCAAGTATTTCCTCTTTTAGGTCATTTGCCCAACATTTCACATGAGAGATTTGAACTGTTCTAAGGAACAGAGTGAAAAAATGCAGTTGTAGGACCCAAGGGGTGGTTCTGCTCTCTGGCTGTGATCCTGGAACGGAAGAGCCTCTTTGGGTTCCCCTGAACACCTGGAATTGATTTGCGTTGTGCGCAGCTTCCAGTACATTTGCTGAGGTGGAGGATGGTCGAAGGGGCTAGGAAAGAAATAAATCCAGTGCTTAAAAATAGCTTTTGCATGTCAGGTGCCTGAACGAATTTGGGAACATGCCTGCAATCCCTTTTGTCTGGCAGGTCTGAACCCAGGCGCTGCCGAATTACAACTGCTTTCATTTGTTTTTCCTGCTTCCCTACCATGTAATGGTCAGAGGCTCATTGGAACCATGTGTGAGCCTGGTGAGTCACCAAAGCCTCAGGACTTCAGTGGTAATAATGTGTTAAAACTCCTTTTGGGGGGTGGGGCAGGGGGTGGATGCGAGGAGGGAGGGAGAAGAAGTCTGAGGTCACTTCCTACAGATGTTCACTGTGCTAGGCTGGCTCTGCAGCCTTCCTTCCCAGGCCTGGCTTCATTACCTGAGGCTGCTTCTTGGTGCAGTTTTGGACCATGCTTTGTCCTATAGCACACTGTCACTTTTGTCCTGGGGCACTTCCTTCTGCAAAGAGCCTTCCGCCTCAAGGGTTGGCACATTGTGCGAAAACCCGTGTGCAGTCCCTGGTGGCTGTGTGTGTTGGCAGCACCATCAAGGTGCTGTAATTTGAGGCTGAGACTGGCTTGCATTTTTGGGCAGTCAGGTCACCGGAGGGTGAACTGGGGATTTTCTGTGCATCTTCTCTCTCGCTTCTATGGAATGTTTTTTATTGACTGATATTTTGGAGAGGGCTGGTTGTTACCAGAAGCTCAGGTACACAGTTGTATGATTCTCTGACCCATAGGAGTCATTCCAGGTCTACTGGTGTCCTTTGGGACAATGACAGATTGCTTGGTTGAAATGGGTAGCCCTCCTGACCTACCCTAGCAAAGCCACTGAGCCATTTATTACTTGGCTTTTTGGTGAGTGCAGATCTACTCATTCCCAGTTGCTTTGTACATCATTAGGCTTGTGAGAACTGAGCCAGGGGCTGAGGAGGGACATTTAACTCTCTTTGCATTATCCTCAGCTAGAGGCATTGTGGATCATGCCAGCAGCTCCCTCCAGTGCCAGTCCTGCGTGTGCTAGTGCCTGTTATAGGAATTGGAGGGACGAGGTGAGCCATCGCTTCACCTTTACTTCCCACTCACCTTTTCATGAATGGAAAGGTAACAGAGGCTGATTTTGAGATTCCCTTTTGTGTTCACTTGTCATCGTTAATTTCTTCATTGCACTGGTGCTTCTTGAAACCAACAGCCACTTGCCGGGGACAGCAGCTTTACAGTCAGAGCTGTCAGTCCCCGCGGCCACAGTCACTTTGCTGTTGTGTTGGTTTGAAAGAGAAAAAGCACTTTATCTTCTAGCTGGGCCTTGTTCTAGGCCACTTGGCCATGTCCTACCTTTCCAGTTGCCTTTTTGGCTCTTGCCCCAACTTCAGGCTGCTCTGGCATTCTCCTGGTGGCAGGTGGAAGTTCACAAGGACACAGACTTAGAAAGAATGGCTATTGCAGTCTTCTGTCTGGAGGACTTGGGAATCAGAGGGACCGGAGGTGTCATTGTTGCCGGAAATTATCTCTCTCTGGCCTGACTTTGTCACTTTCCAGATCTTGATTGTGTTACTTTAGCACAATTCTGTGGTTCAAGTGTGTCAGTAAATGAAATGTACGTATGAGGGGGAGTATTTGAAGACTGATTTTCTCGGTTATTGAGTGTATCTGTCTTTTGTAGGATTTTGTATTGCAATCTTTCTTTATCTCAAGTATATCCTTATGACACTAAGTTGTTAGTGGGTAAATAACATGTTGCTTGGGGTTGGCTTTATAATTCTTTGTGTGTGTATGTGTGTGCACACGTGTCTAAGGGATGAAATAAAGACTGGTAATGTTGGTAGCTTTTAAACAAGTGTTCATTATAGCATTCTCTCTAGTTTTGTATATGTCTAAAAAATGCCGATAAAGGCTGTTAAACCCTATGAGAGTTATGGACATCACTCATTAACAGGCCTCTTTTAGCTATGAACTGAGTAAATGACTTATCCATTGTGAGTATATTAATGGCAGCGATGCGATCAGAGCCTCTAAATTTTGACCAACAAACGAAGTCAACCTTGGTTATTTCCATCCATTTTTTTTTTCTTGTCTTCTGAATCGTGTGTTTTCAGCTGGACAGTTGTTATTTTCTCATTTCTATATAGCCGACAACCTTTATTTGTGGTTTCCATTTACTCTGAGAAGCATGTTTCAGTAATGTAACTAATTAACCTTATATTGTATGTACAGTGGCCCGCGAAGATGACTCAGGGATGAAGGCAGACAGCTAGGGAAGCCAGGTTGTCATTTAACCCGTTTGCTTCATATGGACGGAAGGAAGGAAGCAAGGAAGGGGACATGAATACCCTTAGTTCCAAGAAAAGAAAAGAATACAGATGGTTAATGATGCCATTGTGGGGGTACCCAGAAGAAACTTAGGGCTTCTTAGGATGGTTTAGTGTAAGTGTTTAATTATTTCCTTAAATTTATCTAATTATCAAACCAAAAAATGAAAAGTTTGTCTCTTAGCTTTGAAAATTTTAGTTTTCCTGGGCTTCTGTGCAGTCATACTAATACTTAGAATGGGATAGATTAGAAAGGCCTGAATCTGAATTTTAAAAAGTTGGAAGTCTGGCTTCAGGTTTTAGTTGGTCCCTCCTGCTCTGTGACATTAGGCCAACACTTAATTTCTCAGCGTTTTTGTTTCCTTAGAATGCGAAGATATTGTAGAGTACTGTGTGGGAACGGTCTTAACTTCCCAGAGGGCAGTGTTTGGAGAGATAAGGCACATTGTTCATTCCTGATATTTCTTTCATGCTGCTCTGATTGTGATAATATCCATCGCACAGGACAGATCCTATCCGTGACCTCCAGTCCAGCAGCTGCACAAGATGGCACGTGGCCTTGGATTTCTTGACCTTAGCTGCATGCTTCACCATGTAGCTCTAGGATACTGCAGTCTTCATCAGTTATTGAGAACAGTGAGGGAAGAAACATGTGGGGTCAGTGAGATCTTGTGCCTCTTATGCCTTGTGCTTTTCTTGTTAAATAAAAGCCACTTCAAGTGTAGAGTTTGTGTAACTTTGTTGATATGAGCTACTTGGTTTCAGAGAACTCAAACAAGTATCTGTCTATCTGTTTATATATCTATCCTATCTATCTATCTATCTATCTATCTATCTATCTATCTATCTATCTACTTGCCTACCTGCCTACAAGACACATGAAATACCCTTGAAACCATTTTGGAAACTGAACAGCTCTTAACTTTGAGTTACATTCAAGTTACATTAACCTTGATTTACATTTTGCTTGAAGCTTGTGTGAGGTGGTTGAGGGTTAGGCCACAGTGAAAAGTGAACACATGTTTCCTTGCATTCAGGGTGCTGCTGGCTCGTTATGCCCTGCTGATTCAGAGAAAACTACCTGCTCACTTCTGCGTGGACACGATGCAGTGGTTTTTTATTTTTTTAAAATTTGCTAGCTTCAGCACAGCTGTCCTCTGAGAAATCTAGAATCATCCTTACAAATATTAACTCAGATCTAGGATCCAGAGGATTAATTGGTGGACAGGAAATCCCACATGATTATAAAGTTCCTGTCATTACTTTCCAGTGCCTTGGGTTGAGAATCTCCACTCTATTGGGGTAGGCATTTCTTCGGGTCATTTTCTCAGCATTTTGAGATAACTGTGTTATTTCAATTTAAGTTATTATAATTATTAGCACAAAGGCATTTTCAGTATTTTTCCATAAAATGCAGCTGGTAATGTCTGTGGAGGTACTGATTAATGTCTGGATACTGTTTCTAAAATTAGAAATATTTGATACGTGATACAAAAGTATTATAACAGCGAATGAAGTTAAAGTATTTTGAGAGTAACAGCAATACCTGCCTGAGCTATACCCTGTCAGTTTTTCCACCTGCATAAGGATTTCATTACTATTAGTATTCTGGCTACAATCATAAGCAAGCTACGTACTGAGATTTTTTGCAGTATTATCTTATATAATGAATTTAATATAATAATACCTGATTTAACATGGTTCTTCAGCATCATTTAAGCGCAGTGCCCACACCACTAGAAAAGGTAACTCTGGCCATCTATTCACTTATGTGTAGAAGAGTTCTGTGTTGTGGATTAGTTTGGTTTTGTGTTTTTTTTTTCCATGCTTTGTAAATGTGGGCAGAGCTTACTTGCCACTGTATCCTTTGGATCCACGGACAATAAAGTTAAGCTGGCATCCAGAGGCAGTGTTCTCAAGGGTTTGGAGTTACCAAAGTTGATTCAAATCTGGAAAAATTTAATTCACAAAACATTTGTTGATTTGGATGTTTAGCCTTGTGCTAGGAGTTGAGGATGTATTGATAGCAGTTGTCGTTTCTTTCAGAAACCATTTTCTTTGCTCCACTAACGGGTCCCTTTCTGTCGAGTAAAACTGATATCTGCTCTAAAGGGAGATATTTCTGGATCTGCTTCTTAGCTGTTCTTGGACTTAAAGAATAGGAACAACAGGGGAACACTGATGTGTTCCTTAGTGACTCATTTTGTGGTTGCTCCATTGTCCGAAGGGCTGGATGTTATGTAATCAGCATTCTATAACTGGTCCCATTTTTTCACCCCTCACAATCTGGGATTTTCCATCATTCTGTCAACCTTCCTACAGGCCTGCTGATTTTTCCATTTGATTTTCTTGGGCATGTCCCAGAGCAACCCAAATTCCCTACTCCTGGAACTCCAGGTTCCCTGGCCCTGGCAGGGCCTGGGAGAGAGCAGATGCAGCAGCCTGCTCTTCCGGGGCAGGGCTGGACTCCGGACAGCTTCCTGACAGCAGGGAGAGCGAGCCAGACACAAGGCGCTGCCGGCTCGTCTTTCATGGACTGTGATTTTCATTCACTTTAACATTCACAGGCAACGTATTTGTTCCCTTTTTGGAGGTCACCTGTTGTCATCTTTCCCCTTTGTTTCCCTTTTGTTCAGCCAATAACACATCAGGTATGTTCAGGGATTTCTTTATTCAGCCAATAACACATCAGGTATGTTCAGGGATTTCTTTATTCAGCCAATAACACATCAGGTATGTTCGGGGATTTCTTTTTAACTAGCAAAGTTTAGGAATGGCTAGGCTGAAGAGAAAACATAGCACCTTTCCCAGAAGTGACGTGATTTGGAAGTCACTTTCGATGCCTGGTGCACTGAAGACACAGGCTACTAGTAAAATGCTCCGTTGCCAAAATATCACACACCAGAAGATTTGGAGGTGTTAAGATTTTGGGAAAATTGAGGCTGAGGCAATTTTGGATGTTTGTATGTACCTACATTGAAGAAAGCCTGCATGTGTGGGAGGGGCCGGCACAGAGGAGGCAGTGACGCACGTGGGGCTAGCAAATGATGACACGTTGACGCCTGGGAGGCTTTGAGACCTTCCCCCTCTTCATTACCTACATCAAGTTTTGTAGATTCCATGTTATGTGTACACCTCCTTGGATCATCTTGCCTGTTTTGCCGCCTTCCTACCCAGAGCCACCATCACAACAAATGTGAGAACTTTCTCAGTAGTCTTCCCTAGTCTGTTGAGAGACTCACCTCCTAGCCAGCCCTTTCTGCAGAACAGCCAAGGAGGTCTAAAAGTGTGGTCAAGGGATTCTCGTGCATAAAACTCTCAGCACCTTTCTGCTCTGCTTAGGATAAGATGATGAGTTTCTTGCAGTGCTCTCTGCTTAGCTCGTTGGCTTCACGCGAAGCACCGGTTTTGGCTTCACGTGAAGCACCGGTTTTGGCTTCATTCTTCGTCAGCTGCGTTGACCTTTTTGATACCAACATATGTCAGCCATTTTCTATCTTCCAATTTTTATTTATGCTTTCTCTGTGTCTAATATGGGGGTCGTTTAACTTTATTGCTCAAAAAAGGTCATCAGGGTTCCGTACTAAAGAATCAGATTTCTGGGCTCTTCTCCCAGAGATGCTGATTCTGTAGGTCTGGAATTGGACTGATAATTTGTGTCGATAATGTCCAGGTGATGTTGCTATAGTAGCTCTGAGCATCACACTTTGAGAAGCACTGATCTCTCCTTCCTAAACTCTTGCATATCTCACCTCAAGTCGGGTGTCTATCTTCTCCTGACAAGGCCTCTGGTTGCTTTAGACTTGCAGGGATCCCTGTGTACCCACTGCCATGAGTTTTGGCCTTCTTCTGTGAAGACCTTCGTGACATACATTGAGTTTGTATGTTTAATTGCGCTAGCAGATCTTTCATGACTGCAGGCACTATAAGAGCCAGGTATCTGGGGGCTGTTTTGTTCCTTGATCTTTCTTTCTCTTATTTCTTGTGTATAGTAAATGTTAAATAATTATTGATGAAAGAATATATATCGCCCTTTCTTTTTCATGCGGAGCTGAAAATAATCAGTAATGCTAATGCATTCACTGGGTATGAAGATTAAGCAGGAACTGTTAAGAAGTCACTAGTAGAGATGTATGGGGAGAAGAACATATCTTGGCCAGGCCTTTAATCCCAGCACTCTGGGGGACTGAGGCAGGAGGATCACAAGTTTGAGTTCAGTGTAGGCAACGTAGTGATACTGTGTCCCAAAATCAAACATAAAAATGGGCTGGGGATGTAGCTCAGTGTGAAGGCCCTGGACTCAACCCCAAGTACCACCAACAGAGAGAGAGAGAGAGAGAGAGAGAGAGAGAGAGAGAGAGAGAGAGAGAGAACGAATAAGCATAGCTTGTTGTCAGGGAAGCAGAACATTTTAGGCAAGAATAGATTTTTTTAAAGGGCTCTACCACTTTGTGGAAAGCCCCTTAAATTTTACCTGTTGTTTGAGGATGTTAACACAGTTCTTTCTCTATTTACCTTCTCTAGTCTATTCATGCCCTGTTAAGTTTTGTGTTTTTTGATTATATATTTTATTTTTGTTATTTTTTTTTTTTAGATATGGAATGTGCAGATGTCCCACTATTAACTCCGAGCAGCAAGGAGATGATGTCTCAAGCATTGAAAGCAACTTTCAGTGGTTTCACAAAAGAACAGCAGCGACTGGGAATCCCAAAAGGTATGATTTTTGTAGTTGGAAAAAAAAAGAGAGAGAGAGAGAGAAACTGGGGCCAGATTCTTCAGAAAGTTTGTTGCCTCGCTATGGTGTGGGAGGCAGACATCATCTTCACAGGTGTAGATAGCAGGCATGCTTTGCTGCAGACATCTGTTTAGGACGATCAGAGGTGCACATGCTGACGGCCTATCTGGTTCCAGGCTTGTTGCCGCCATCTTGATCTTAGGACAGTAGTCCCTGAAAGTCTCTATACATTCAGATCCCCTCTGGATCTTTGAGAAATTCCAAGGACAGGCCCGTTCCAATCCAATTCAGTCTTAATTGCAAGTGGAGACAGTATTTTTTAAACTCTTCAGGTGACCCCAAAGTATGGGCATGTTTGGGAAACCGCCTCAGGGCCACTCTGGGCCACCGCTGGATGGGCTCAGTGAGCTGCTTTTCTTGGAATTTAATGATTGCTCTTTTCCCTTCTGTGTGCTTTGACAAAATGTGTTTGTTCTTTGGGACAGACCGTTGTCTGAAACCTGTTACTGTTACTCAGGGATGGAAGGGGTCTGGAATTGTCAGAAAAGAGAAGTGAGGAGCTGGAGGAATAGTATAGCAGTTAAAGCACTTGCCTAGCAAGCACAAGGCCCTGGGTTTGATTTACTAGCAGCACCTCGTAAGGTAGGTGTGGTGGCACATGCTGGTAATTCCAGCACTCAGGAGGCTGAAGCAGGAGGATCTCCATGAGTTCAAGGCCAGGTTCGGTATACAGTTCAGAATCAGCCAGTGTGGACTACAAAGTGAGACCCTATCTCCCAGAGAGAGAGAGAGAGAGAGAAAGAGAGAGAGAGAGAGAGAGAGAGAGAGAGAGAGAGAGAGAGAGAGAGAGGAACGGAGAGCATGGCCACCTTTACCAAGAAGCATCCCATGAGCAAATGGGAGCAGAACTTCCCCACTATAACAGGTACAACCTGCTTCATCTGAGCTCCTGAGGTGTCACTGGCCAGAAAGTTGGATTAACCCTTAAGTCATGTATGAGTATTATATGTTGTCTGTTACACAGTGCTACTCAAAGCAGGGCCTGAAATATGTACAAACTTTGTATGACTTCTAGTATAATACAGGCACCTAATAGTGTCATTACTCAGTACCATTTGAATGACTCACCATTACTAATTGCTGTGATTATTACTAAGCATAATTGGCTGAGGTAAAAATAATTGGGATTAATGATCCCAAGTATACTATAAGAGTTAGCAGGGGGAGGCTTGTGTAATCTGTCGAAAATGCTTTGCTTTGTTCTTGTTGCTTTTATAGAAGCCATTTACTCCCTGTCCGGGGATTTTACAGAAAGTTAATGGCCATAGCAGTGAGAGAGGAGGCTTGTGGAAATTTTTTCTGTGTGAGAAGGGCAGGGAATGCTCTTCCTCGTTCTCCTGTGTTCCTCTTTGGTTGGCTGTTGTTTCTCCTAGCTGGCAAAGCAGAGGAGGTGGGATGGATGTCGAGTGCGGGAGGAGGGCTGTGGTGGGTGCCCGGCCATGTGCATCACGGCTGGTGCTTCCTAATTCCCTGGGCAGGACAGCATCCCCAGTCATGTGGAGACCCTTTAGTGTCTTCTCCAGAGCCTGATGTGCTACGTCTTCAATTGGTCTCTTCCCCCAGACCCCAGGCAGTGGACGGAAACCCACGTCCGGGATTGGGTGATGTGGGCTGTGAGTGAATTCAGCCTGAAGGGCGTGGACTTCCACAAGTTCTGTATGAGTGGAGCGGCCCTCTGTGCCTTGGGCAAGGACTGCTTCCTCGAGCTGGCTCCAGACTTTGTTGGGGACATCTTATGGGAACACCTGGAGATCCTGCAGAAAGGTAACTGTGGGGACGGGGAGGGAGGAGGTTGTGTGGACTTGCTATGAATAAGGAGGGGCACTGACCCAGTGGTGGGATGTCAGTGCCATTGTATGTGGGCGTCCAGTTGATCTGCAGGATGTGCCGGTGCCGTGGCTGATAATGTAGCAGGTGCTGCTGTGTGTTAGTTTCATTTTCTTCTGTGCATTGAGTGTAGAGATTTTAGTTTTCAGCAGATTTATATCCCCATGCTTTCTTGATATGCATGGTTCTAATTCCAGTTACTTTCCTATATCCATATACTATTGGAATGAACAGTGACCCTGGCCAAGCTCAAAATAGTTGTGGAGCTTTTCCTTTCCCGGCAGTCTTAGTACACACTCCCGTGATCTATGGCCTTCTGATACCTGGTCACACATGTAGGAAAGCTGGGCCTCTGCAAGTACATTAATAATACAGGCTTCTCTGACTGGTTGGAGTTGCAGAATTGCAGCATACCTTTCACATCTGGAGCAGAAGCGTGGGTCACGTCAGGACACTGTGTTGCAACCTTGTAATGGCACGGCCTCCCCTGCCAGCCTCTTCCAACCTTTTTGGACCAAGTGACTCATGTCCTGCAGTCCTGGCTGAGTACAGAAACAGCAGCAAGCAGCAAACTTGGGTGTTTTTGCCCTTATTTTTCTGAGTGTCTTCTTAAAATAAATTGCATTTACCAGCATTCAGCAGTGCCCTCCAGCTGACTGTAAGCCTAGAAGCCCGCTGCCCTCTGTAACCCAGGCCCACCCTTTCCCTGTGGTCACCAGCTCCTTGGCGCAGACACTGGGGGAAGGGCACAAAGCTCAGGATTAGCCCTTTCATTCCATATAATACCTTCCTTTGTGTGAGAATATTTTCCACTGTGCAGTGCTCAAGGAAAACCTAGGTTAGATGCCTTTGAGCATAGAAGTGTGATCTTGAGTCCCTGTCTTCTACCTCTGTGGAGAAGTAAGACCACGGTCCAGAGCTGGGTGGATCTTTCTGTGGCAGCCCTCATGAAGGACTGGCAGCTCTGCAGTCCTCCAGGAGCACTGGCACACTTGCCGTGGAAGTGTAGGTACGCCCACTCCTGAGTGTTGACACGAGTGACCTGTTTATAGAGGGAAAAGGTCGGCGGGCTCCTTGCAGATCTGATTTAACTATTGGCTTCTAAGCACAGCAGCCTGTTGGGTGCACCAGGCGGTGAAAGCCACCTACATTCTGCTACTATTACATTTCTCTCTGTTTATCATCACGGAGCTGCCAGGTGTTTCGGAGTGTCTCAACCTGCCCAGAGCATAGTTATAATTAACTTGTTTCCGAAGTGCTGTGAAATACATTTTCTCTTTGGATTCTCAAAATCCCTGTGAGATAAGGAGGGCAAGGAATACTATTGTTCTTGTCCGCAAGATCACTCACTTCCTGAAACTTCATTTTACTTTCTTTTTTCACTGAACTCCTTCTTTGTCTATATAAATGTATCTTCCCATCCTGTTTTCCTTCTGTGCTCACGTGGGCTCATAGAGAACTTCTGGCCCTCAGACAGTTTTGGCTAGCTTTTCTGCACAGTATAATGTAAAGGAATTTAGGAGAGTTAGGATGTGCCCCGGTAGGCTTGAGAACAAAAGATGTACCTTCCTGCCCAGGATTTAGTTGGGTAAGGCAGAGAATATCATCTCTCTTCAGACTCACATACTTAGAAAGATGAGCAGGAGTATGAGGTTTCTACTGAGGCCACAGCCCACAGCTGTGGTTCTATAATGAACCAGAGCAGAACTGCACTCAGAGAGCACAGCTGTTTGGGGTGGGGTAGAGGGACAGAGGTACCGGGGATGTTTCAATCTGATAAACTGCTAAAGCAAAGTGTAATCACTTTATCTCAACTGGGAACTGTGTGTGTGTGTGTGTGTGTGTGTGTGTGTGTGTGTGCATGCGCACGTGTGTGTGTGCGTGCGTGCATGAATGCAGGTATAAACTTGTTTTCCCATCAGTCGTTGCTCCCAACAAGCTACCGAATACCTGAGGTAAAACGCAAACTAGCATGCTGTCTTTATGCCTGGTTCTCACAGTGAAATAATTAGAAGGCCCTATGTATCCCATGGCTAGATGGAGACGTGTCGGTCGCTAGTTCCCCTTCCTCTGCATCCCTTCTCATCCCCAGGGAAGGGCTGTGTGGACAGAGATTGGGTTATGGTGTCTATACATACCCTCCTAGTTCATCAAGTAAAGTTACCTTACCATTTTCCTGCTTCTTACCTGAGCTTGATGTTGAATTCTGAGAACAGTGAGAAAAGCAGACATCAGCTAGAAGAAGCAGAGGAGATTAAAGATTACAGTGCGTTTCTGCAAACGGTTAGAATTGGCCACTTTGAAGGTTGGGCGCAGCTCATGGTAACATTTCCATCCAATGCTAAGCCTTTGAATCTAATCTCTAACGCAGTCTATGCAGAAGTTAAGAACTAGGGCTGAGTGCTTTCCCAACCCTTAACAATTACTCACTGACTTGCTTTCCAAGATATTAAATCCCATTTTGCAGCTACTGAAATAATAAACTTAGCCATACTTTTGTGATCTCATCCCTAGACAAGGCCCCAGTCAGGGTAGACTCAGAAACCAACTCCGTTAATGAACTTGAAGATTTCTTAGAAAAAGGTTGACATCATTGTGGTCCTTGCGTCCAAGATCCTTTTAGGCCAAGTGCTACTTACATTTTGACTGTTGGATTTTGTTTCCAACCCTGTCTTTTGCAGAGGATGTGAAGCCCTATCAGGTTAATGGAGTCAATCCTGCATATCCAGAATCCCGTTATACCTCGGATTACTTCATTAGTAAGTTCCAGCTTTCATTTCTCTTCCCTTAGCTTATTCATTTTAATGGGACACTGGGGAAACGGCTTTTATCCCACTTGATCTCAGACTTCTTCATGGTGATTCTGTGTAAAATATTTTCTTAACCACATACTTTTCTTCTCATTTATCATTTCTTACAAACAACTAGGGTTCAGTCCATGTGCCTATGTTACAATTTTGGTCCTTTGCTTTGTGGTGCTGGAGATCATGCCCATGACATCGTGTATGCTGAGCAGGTACTCTACCACTGAGCCATAACAGTAGCCTGTGCTTATCCTCTTAGCCTGAAAGTTTTGGTACAGTGCAATCTCAGCACTGTCTTCAATGTGAAAGTCATGGAGAAAATATGAACTTGACCCCTAAAACTTCAATTGCATTTGACCTTTTGCGCAGTATTAACTGACAGAAGCTTGGGTTAGAGATTTGGTCTTGGCCGTTGTTCTTTGCTTTTGTATCAATGACAATGCCAATATTCCTTCTGAAATGCTTCTTTAAGAACATGCTTTGTAAGAGTGAAGGCATAGCTCAGTGATTAGAGCCCTTGCCTAAGAAGCGTGAGGCCCTAGGTTTGATCTCCCAGCACCAAATAATAGCTGGGTATGGTGGTACATCCCTGTAATCTCAGGACTCAGAAGGCTGAGGAAGGATTGCCATGAGTTTGAGGCCAGCCTGGGCTACAATTAAGATGCTGTGTCAAAAAGAAAAAAAAGTTATGTGCCTTCATATTTTACTAGAGCATATAAAACTCTCGTTTTTAGTATAGGATACTATGCTGGAGATTTGGCCACAGGAATAGAATTGGTATAGATATATTTGTCTGAAGACCTTGTTTTTGTAGTCCTGTTGTCATTTTTAATTCTAGTAATAGCAGCAATATTAACTGCTGCATACCCAAAGCTCACTGAGTGTGAGAAATATGGGAGGCATTTTACATATATACTTTCATCTGATCTTCAGTTCAATTCCCTGAGGAATATTGTGATTATCCTTATTTTATAGATGAGGAAATCAGAAGAAGAGAATACCAAGGGCCACCACTGTTAGATAGTGGAGCAAGATTAAAAATCCAAGCTCATTGGACTCAAAATATTTTCCTTTCAGTCTCTAAGACAGTCAGCTCACTTTGCATTATGGGCTTGGTAGGTGGAGAAGATGTCCTTATTTTAGGTACAAATCTTTCCTCTCTCCAACTGTGAATTCTTTCTGTTTCCAGGCTATGGTATCGAGCATGCTCAGTGTGTGCCTCCATCGGAGTTTTCAGAGCCTAGCTTCATCACAGAATCCTACCAGACGCTCCATCCCATCAGCTCAGAGGAGCTCTTGTCCCTCAAGTATGAGAACGACTACCCCTCGGTTATTCTCCGGGACCCTCTCCAGACAGACACCTTGCAGACAGACTACTTTGCCATCAAACAAGAAGTTGTAACCCCAGACAACATGTGCATGGGAAGGACCAGCCGTGGTAGGTTAGGTCTCTTCTCAGAAAGCTCTTGGGTTTATAGGAAGTATCTACCTTTCTGAATTTTTCAGGTCCCTCATTTTTTTTTTTTTTTTGGTTGTTGTTTTTGTTTTTTCTTGCGGTACCAAGGATGGACCCTTAGAGCTTTTACCCTGAGCTACATCACCATTTTTTTATTTTTGATTTTGGGATAGGTTCCTACTAAGTTGCTAAGTTGCCCAGACTGGGCTCAAATTTGTGATTCTCTTGTCTCAGCCTCTCAGAGTGCTGGGATCAGAGGCCTATGCCACCTGGCCTGGCTCCATATTTTTTCCTTACCTGTAAGTCCTGTAGATTCCTGTTTCAGTCTTCTTAGGATGCCAAGATATTATGGCCTTCCCATTGGGAAATTTCAGCTGCATCCATCATGATGACTAAGATCCAGTCTGGCAGGATAAACAATCAAATGTCTTACCCTAGTTTAATTTTACCACTTTTTAAAGGTCTACTCTATTTTCTTTGAAAGGATTTTGCTTGAGGAGGGCATAGTGAAAGAAAAATAGTTTAGGTGACCATCCTGGGAAAATTTGAAAGTTTGCATGTGTCTTCTGTTTTGCCCAGAGTCCTGGGTCCAATTCTAGAAGCTGGCTTGGTACCTGGAGTGACCTCTGCTTGCTCAGCCTGGGATCTTTAGCCTCCTGCGACTTCCTTGGTTTGGGAAGATACAAGTTGGTTAACCAATGGTTTATTTGGAACCATTTATCAACAGTGTGGTGAAAGTGTGTATTTAGCTAGAGGACCAGGGAAAGAGGAGGCCAGAGACTTCCAAAAGAAGGTATTTTTGTTGACATGGCTATTATAATCATGATAAATCATTCACTGGTAGTGAAGTAAATGTTTCAAAATAGAGCTGGCTGACATAAAGCAAGAAGCGTAAAACATACCTGTCAGGACATTACCTAGTAGTGTATTCAGATTGCTTTGTTTCCAAGAAAAGTGCAGTCTGTTGTAAAGAGTGGCTTGTTCATTCAGGAAGAAGTAGCTGGTTTCTGGAAAGGTCAAAAAGATAACTTTTCTGATGGGTACCTCGGAGAGAAGTTAAGAAGAGGAGAAGGAGAAAGGTGTGCTAAGTGTTGGGAGAAGACTTTGGTGGCAGAAACAAGACTAGGACCAGCCTACTAGTGATTTCTGGTTCATCGACTCTTGTCCCATTCTCGTGCTCTTGGAGGAACACCCAGAGGCACTTCGGCTTTGGAGAGTCACTCCGTGTACGCTGTGGCCACACACATTGTCTTCTTTGAGTGTCAGGCTCACACTTCCTACTGTAAGCTTTGGGATGATCAACAGACCCTGCACAGGGGAAGTCCCTCCAAAATCAGAGCCCGTAATCATCCTTTTTAGGAGTGTTTGTGTTTCAGACTGAAGGGGATGGGTGGGACCATTTCTGTCTTCCCCTTTCCGCATGTCTTATTTTTTGGTGCATGTGTATTTAAGAACATACACACAAGTGAATGTGTATGTTGTCTTTCTTCTCAGGCAGGTCCAAGCATTAGAATTGTGTACTTTCTCATGGGACTGTGTGTGCATATGTGTAATAAGTCTGAGTCGAGGGTTTGGGATTCAGCCATGTTGTGACTTCTGGTAGATCTGCTGTCACATTGTCTTAAAATTGCATCTGGCTTTGCATTTGTGTGATTGCCCTTGCTCCCTGTGTTTTTCCTCTTGGTTCCTGGTTTTAATTCCCTTTCCCTCTTAAACCCTACTGTACACCGAAAGTGACCCTTACAAAGGCCTTGAGGTGTTTCCCTTTGACACACTCTCTTTCCTGCCAACCTGCAGGCCACAGAAACTTAAGGGGATGTCCATTTTGTTTAGATCTGCTTTCTGCATGTTACAAGTGTGGCAAACAACACTGGTTCTGAGGGCCAGTTGAATCTGAGATGGCAAGATTGGTTTAGGCTGAAAGCGTTACTGTTGGGTGATGATTATTAATAATCCTGGTATTCATATACTGTATCATAGTGTACAAAGTACCTCTGTGTCCCGCCCGCTTGGACTCTGAGGTCTGTCTTTGTGCTGGCTGTTTCGGGGTTGCTGTAGTACCTGTGTACTCTTCTGAGTGCTCCGGGGTTTGTTCGTGGAGTCAGATAGCTCTGGAAGGGCCTCACAGAGGTATTTGTCAGAAAAGCTGGGTGTGAACACAGTAGTATAACCAAATATTTAATTCAGTTGGAATCAGCCCATTTTTAGAGAAAATGCTCAGAAATGAAGGTTTCCAGCTCTAGTGTTGTGAAATAGAGCTAAACTGAAAGCCGCCTTCAGCTAGAAACCTCCGCTGTGTTGCATTTGGCTCATGTTTGAGAGTGATTGTGGCCTAGTTTGGTGTCCATTCTAACTGGGAGTCCTTGTGAACTCATCTGCCTGGGTTGTGCAAATTCGGACCTCTTTGCTCTCCAAATCTAAAAATGACTGACAGAGATAAGAATCATTTCAGGAGACCTAAGTACCAGTACTACTCAAATATTGGTGCGTGGGTGGGATGTCCTTCTTAAAAATGTAAGTTCTCTCTCATAGTTTTTTGATATGTTTGCCTCTCAGAGAAATTGTATGACCGTTCAGGTCAGTAGCTGGTATGAGCTTTGTATGAGATGCCAGAAAATTTCCTGTTCCGCTAAAGGGGCCGTGGCATTCTGGCTGTGAGTTGTTTTCCTGAGTAATTTCATGTGAACTTCTGGAAGGAAAAACTCTGTCAGTTTTCATAGTGATAAAGAGGTGTGGATATGACAGGAGGTGAGTAGGCTGAGCCGGTCACTCCATGAAGTCCCTCCTCAGAGTGGGTGGGTTGAAGAAAGGACGAGATGAATAGGAACAGGAAATGCAGATATTCTGCAATGGTGTGTTAGAAAAAGTGCATGCCCGACCTGAATATATTTAGCTTGAAATTTTTTTAATTTTTGAAGCAGCATATTTTCTTGTGTATTTAATTTTGAAGGGATCACCTGCTCATGCCTAAATTTTACTCTTTTAAACCAGTCCCCTCTGTTTGTGAAGAGTAAACACACCAAAAGCACAATAATATGAGGTTGTATAAGCCAAACTTATTCTGGGGATGAAAATTTATAGATAAGCTAGGTTTGAACAATTGAGAATTGATTTACAGGTATTTTTGGATAAACATTTGTCACATTCTTTTGCCTTTCGGCATGTGCTGGATCAAGGTGGCCATCTAGTCTACTGTGACTTGTCTCAAGTTGCCAGAAAAGTTTCTGAATGTAGAATATAGAAAACTGTCCTGGGAGCCTTTGTAGCTTTGAAGTGCATTTATTTAGATCTATTTTTTTTTTTTTTTTTTTGCTAGCCTCCTTTTTTAATGGCATTTTTGCCAATGGAAATTTTCTCCAGGAGCTATTGTGCAATCATCACAGCTGTTTATAACCTGGCTTGGGAAATTAACTTGCATGATTTTGTGGTCAGTTAAGAATGCATTAAGCAACTCACAGAATAAAGAATTTCAGACATTGCTCTGGGCCTTAACTCTTTAAGCAACTCCTTTACCTTTTTTTTTTTTTTTTTCATTCCCATACTTCTCCAGTAAAGTATACCTTTCAAGCACTCAATTATACCTGGAAAAGATAAAGAATATGGTTTTCTGTTTAAAATAGTGATAAGTTTTTTTCCTGTCTCCTGGAGACAGCATCCCATAACTTGTTTCTCTGTTTGAGAAGCCATAAAGACAGAACATATATTTCATTTTAAAACAGTATTTGGGGAAAATGTTTAAAAAATAACACTTCAGTTCTAAGGAAGAAATGTTAGAATGCTCTTAGGCTAATGAATTTTTTTCTTGTGGTCAAACTATTTGCGAAATTGGACCTTTAGAAGTTATCATGTTGCCTTGACTAGGAAACGGGATCCAGTTTGATGCTGCTCTACTCTTTCAGTTATTTGTCAGATCTAATATATCAGCCAAAAATTCCATGATAGTGTGTGTCATTCTCAGCTTTCAGATTGCAGACTTTAAATTTCTTGAAGTCCCAAACACTGCTGTGTCTCTCAGATAGAAAAGCGCAGCATGTGACTCTGAATCTCTGTCCTAAGAGGTACCAGCTTGGAGCTAAGTGGCAGTGACTTTTCAGGTGGCGGCCCGGCCCAGCCCTCTTTTCCCAGAGTCAACCCCTAACCTTCTCTGGAGCAGCTGTTCCCATGGGCCCCTCCCCTCCCTCTTCCCGCCTGCAGGTCTGCTTAGAGTCCTGTCCCATAAGAGGGTTTTTACAGTTGTCTTTTCCCAATCCCTTCCCCCTGTCCTCTTCCTACCTCCTCCTTTACCTCCAGGTAAACTCGGAGGCCAGGACTCTTTTGAGAGCATAGAGAGCTACGATAGTTGTGATCGCCTCACGCAGTCCTGGAGCAGCCAGTCATCTTTCAACAGCCTGCAGCGCGTTCCCTCCTATGACAGCTTCGACTCTGAGGACTATCCGGCTGCTCTGCCCAACCACAAGCCCAAGGGCACCTTCAAGGACTATGTGCGTGACCGTGCTGACCTCAACAAGGACAAGCCTGTCATTCCTGCTGCTGCCCTGGCTGGCTACACAGGTAGGCACCCTCCCTGCCTTGGTAGTCTGGCTGTACCTTTCTGTGGGCGGAGTCAGTGAAAAGCACTGTGCTATCTACCCAGAGGCCCAAGGACACGTTTTTTTTTTTTTCCCCCTAAGGGGAGGAGGAAGACATCTCCAAGAAGCCTTAAGCCTCTTAGCTGCTCTCCCTGTGTGTAGATGTTGGTTTCTGGAAGCAGACAGTATCATTCTATCCTGAGAGGTCAGTGCTGAGTGTGGTAGGAAACTCCTACTTTGGACCTTCTTCCAGATCTGCGGAAGAAAGCTGTAATGGTTTGGTGTCCCGGAAGCTCTCTCTAGTGGCCAGGTATCAAGAACCAGCTCCCTCTTGGGAAGTCTCTTCAAATATAAAACCAACTGTTTCTTTTCTTGAAGGCATAATTGAGTGAATGGCCCCTGTGCTGGACTCCTCTGTCACAGTTAATGTGAGACTGGCCGTTCAGATGTGGGAAACATGTCCTTTGTGGCGTTGAATCCTGTCCAGATCCATCCTGGCCTTTTGTAGGAAACCGTTTTTTCTCACTTAGCTTTATGATTGATTTCTTTTTTCCTTTCAGGAGTAAAAACTCTAAACAGTAGTTAAGTGAAGAAAGATTGTAGAGAAAAGTCACTGTTCTATTGAGAGCTTGGGCTTTGGTTAGGAATCTGGTCGCACAGCAAACAATGGGTTTAAACACATAGGCTGTTCACCCTAAGACGTAGCTGAAAAGTGTTTCTGAGAAATAGCCAAGGAAGATTAATGTGCTAATCATCAGATTTTTGGTGTGTGATGGCAGTGTTTTCGAAAACTTAGAAAGCAGATTGTGAGTGGAGTGTATTTAAGCTACTCAGATGTGGTCTAGAACTCTATTCTAATGTCTTCACCCTGCATAGGTTATCATGTGGGGACTTCTGTGACTGAAGATAAATAGCAAAATCATTGTTTCTGTTTACATATCTGAGAACTTAAAGAGTGTGCTAGCCGGGCCCAGTGGCATAGCTTGGTGATCTCTGCATGCTGGGAGGCTGAGGTAGATGACTGCAAGTTCAGGCCAAGGTTGAGCAACTTACTGACTTAGCAAGACCCTGTCTCAGAATAAATTAATAATAATAATAATAATAAAAATAGGGATGGGGTGTATCTTGGTGTGAAGGGCCCTGGCCGCTATCACTGATACTACATAGACACAGATACACACACAAACACACACAAATATACACGTGCGTGCCCACACACTATGCTGTATCCTTAGTGTGTTCAGGGAAGAATTTGAATTTTTTTTCAAGGAAAATCGACTGACTCGTAGGAGAAACCTCGACTTGATCTTAGCCAAAAGCCTGAGAAGTGATAGAAGAAAACTCAAGAACAAAGAAAAGTTACTGCCCCTTCAAAGATCGAGTGGTCTTTCATATTTATCTCATAAGATTCCAGTACAATTCATGGCATGAACAGAGCTTAGGAAATACGTCTGTGTTTTGGAGTATACTGAGAACTATACAGAGAGCCCTGAGCCAGAAGAGAAACTTAGGTATCCCTTATTTTATTGTTTTTAAGCTATCTCATGGTCTTTGAACATGGCTAGTAGGTGAGAACTTGCTGCATTTCAAGGCAGTCTTTCCCATCTTATTAAAAAGTTTACTCATTTTTAAAAGACATGAGGAAGGAAGAAAAGCATACTAAATGTCTCTCAAGATGTATCAGAGTGCCCACTCCTATTCTTGGCACTAGGCTCTGGGTGAATGCACTGATGAAGGAGCGGCAAGAGAAAGATGCTTAATCGGGAAGACAAGGAAAAGCCACGGTAGCTCTGAGATGACTGACACTTTTCTTGTTTGGATGTACCTGGATATTCCTCACCTGCCAGTCCTTCCCTTCTCCCTTGCCCCGTCTCTTCCTCCCTCCTTGCTTTTCTCCCTCCCACCTTGGGTTGGGCAGTATGGGAAGATGATTACTATATGGAAGTCTCAAAGATTGAGACCCAAAAGCTCTTTTTAAATGTCTCACAGTTGTTTCTTCTTTATAGTTGGTGGCTTAACTTTTCAGCCTGTCAAACGGTGGTGAGAACAATAGTCCAGGAAACAGAAGTCTCCTACCCTCCTCCCAGCTGTAACACACTGTGTGATTTTAGGCAAATTTACCTTGTACCTTGTTCCACATTTAGTGAAGTAGAAGTGTTGTTCCTTATTGTGGTGGTAGGAGATGTGTGAAGATGTAATTGAACTAAATCGATTAATTTAACAAGTATGTGCTAGACATTGTGATAAAAAAAAAAGTAGGGGGAAAAACTCCTGGACTATAAGACACCAAAAATTTCAGCACATGAGTTTATGTGAGCACCTGAGTGACTGTGGTCTCATTGTTGAACTTAAGATAGTGTAAGGTCCATACACTTAAACTAGATTCTTTTATTGCTGTGGTCTGAGTGCAGGTTGGGATTTGTGGGGTGTGGGGGTGATGCCTTAATTTTGGTGCCTTTTCACCTATACATGATGTATTGTGAACACGTGCTGCCTGTTCTCCAGGCCGCTTGGTGGCCCCTCCCCATTTCAGACATATCCTAGGGAGCAGAGACAGAGATGGAAGATACCCAACTGGCCTTATCTCCTTATTGAGGCAATGCCAACGGCTCTCCCAAAAGAGCGTTTGGCAGATTAAGACACGAATGTGTTAAGAGGAGTTAAAATTGGGAAAAGTCCTTTGGAAAGTGGAAATCATTGTCTGAATATTGTCAATATTCTTTTCCTAATCATAAGAGTCATATCTACTTTCTGTCTGATGTTCTACCTTTGCTTTGTTAAAATTTGATTGTTCCCCAGCATGTGTGGCCCCGCAGTGGGTCCCCAGCATGTGTGGCCCCGCAGTGGGAACCCTAGCAACCTTATGTCATAGCGGCTTGGCCTGAACTACAGGGTGGGTGTTTGTATTCTTGGAGCCGGGAAAAGGACCTGTCGACTTATGATTACACTAGGAACCCAGGTTTTTGGCCACATTGCTTTCAAAAGAATACATTTTATTTCTTAACTTGATGTCTTTCTTACAGCACTGTAAGTGTGGAAATCGGTTAGAAACTGAATTTTCACATTCTCTTGCACAGTTGCATTCTTCCCCCAAAGATAAGAAAATTGCATCAACCTTCACTAGGCTCCCATGGCAACTTGTTAAATTAGGTCGAGATGTGGGGGCAGATAACATGATTTGAGAGCTTGTCTGTTAGCTGAGTTAAGAATACATCAAATGCAGTGCTGGCTTCCGCCAAAATGTACCTCCTTACCTTGCTGTGAACTGTTTACGGTTATCAGGCTGATACAATCAGAAAGCTCCATTTTCTCTTGTTTGAAGATAGGTTCTGAATGCCTTCTAATTACAACACAATGGAGAGAAGTAGCCCAGTATTTTCTATATATTTTATAGACTTGGTCTCAGCAAAATGCTGTCCCGATCCTTGAAAGATATTGGCATCTTTGATTCTTCTTTTTTTGTTGTTGTTTTGTTTTTTAGTTTCAGTAGATACAGAATGTACTGGATTATCTAATCATACTCTTCCTTCCTCTCTGACTCTCTAGCCCTGTTTTATAGATGGTGAAAGTAAGGCACACTGTAAACAATTTATTCATAGCCATGGGATTGCGGCCTTCAAGGAAGTAGCTCCTGAGTTGAATCTTAAGTGACAGATGCCATTTCTGCTCACAGAGTCTGTTCTCCATACCAGGGAAAGAGAGTATTCCTTGCAGAGCTGATTGTCTCTGTAGAAGGACTGGGACCTTGGCTCCCTCTTGTCACTCATGGCCTCGTGTCTGTGTGGGTTAGAGTCTGTGGGAGGGCAGAAGTAGCCTTTGGTTTCATTCCAGAGGTGGACTGTGAATTGTCCATGCCTGGGTGTCTCCCAGACCTTTGCGGTGCCATCATTAATGAAGGGTTTTGTTTTTGTATTATTATTATTACTTTAATTATAGTTGGAGCATGCAAAAGGCTGGACCCAGAGCCATTGATTAACTATCATGAAATTATGTTTTCTAGTGTTGTACAAGTTTGTAAATAGTCTTCTAAATTTCCTGTAGGCAACATTTGAGAGTACCTGGAATTTAACTTTGAAGTTTTTTGGGGGGTTATGTTAGATATTACACCAGTCTCATAGAAAAAGAAGCTGATACACACGTTCCACAGGAGGTATTTTCAAATCGCTTCTGGCCTGGAATAAACCCTCTTTTCGCCATTTCATGGGTGGCACTGGATTCTGACTCATAGTTGAGTTTCAGGGTTCAGTAGCCCAAGCTACTGCTACAACATGTTTTTGATAATAAACAACTGGGCTGCAAAAGGATGTGCTTCAGAGTTCTTTGATTCAAGCACAGCCTGCCATTTGGTGGCATTCCTCTCAGTCACGGTTCTCTGAAGGAAACTGGGTTGCAGAATAAACTCATTTACTTGCATATAAATGACAACTGAGAACATGGTTGGTGTGAGCCTTGTTGCTGATAAGGAGGGGGGAGGGCATTGAAACAAGTTCCTAGCCAATGAAAATTTTGCAGAATTTAAAAATTCTGAGAACAGGTGTGTTATTAGGAACAGTGCAGAACTTTTTTTTTTTTTAAAGTTTTTGGTGGAGGGTTACTTGAGCTACGCTCTGGAATATGAAATCCCTCCCTGTAGATGATGTTGGTATGAGACAATGCGAGTTGACCAAGGTTGAGAAAGGCCAGCTTGATGCCAGGAGTGTAGAACTGCGGTGTTCGGTTTGTGCAGTGGCCGAATTCAGGGGCCCCAAGTGGGCAGGTGACTTTCCCGAGTCCTTGGGCTGGGCAGAGCTGGCGCTGCCCACTCCTGGGGAGTACTTGGCCGTAAGAGGAAAAGACCCTGGGAACAATAAAGATGGAAACAGAGTCTCTTTCTTCCCTTTTCTGCTCTGAGGGCATCGTCATTAGCAGGCGCAGCCTAAAGGGAGGCCTCTTACAGGCAGCCCAGAAGCCCATAGGGATTCCCATCTGCTGGGCTGGCTGGTTGGCTGCCAAGGGGACCCGTGATTCCATCTGGGGTCCTCAGTACACTCATGGCTTTATGCGCTGCCTCGTTGTGAGATGAGAAGCAGATCCGTTTGGAGCCCCGGAGAGCAGCGTTTCCAGAGTGATTTGAA
Organism: Ctenodactylus gundi; assembly: GCA_004027205.1. NCBI lineage: Eukaryota > Metazoa > Chordata > Mammalia > Rodentia > Ctenodactylidae > Ctenodactylus > Ctenodactylus gundi. Next base: position 75,465 of record PVKB01003711.1, read on the forward strand.
CTGGGTGGACGGAAAGCCCTCTTCTGTTGCCTGCAGAGTGCTGTGGTCTCCGCTTCCGCCTCTTCGTGGATGAGCTTTTGACTGTTTTTCATAGTCATCTCACATCAGTAGAAACAGTTAAAGGATTTGGCCTCACTTTTCAATTTTCTTCCCCTGTATGTCTTTGTAAAGACATGGAAAGTGGTGATTCCTTATTTCCTCCGTTGGTGGCTTTTGTAGGCCACAATTGGCTGAGTCACCTCAGGTTCTGGGTTCGGCTATCTGTCTATCATGCCACCTCGAAAGGGGCCTCTGGGGCAGGAGAGAGCCATACACATTCTAATCTGTGTCCACCCTGGTGCTCTTTACAACTCCAAGGCCTCTGAGTAGCAGGAAACTCAACGGTAGGCCCATCTGTCCTCAGAACAGCCCTTCTACCTGCTGTAAAGGAGCCTCTGGGTCTCACATTTCTGGGATCTCTGTCTCTTTAACAGAGTCTCCCTACAAGTGATGGAATTGGGTGGTGGCTGTTGAGGAATTCCACTCTGTCTCTAGGTGGAAGCTCCACCTTTTTGCCTGTGAAGCAAAGTGTTTGCAATGAGCCAGATACAGCGAGCTGCTGCTGAGACGCGGAGGTAGTCCTGGGTGCCGTGGGAACTCCCCAGCCATCTCTGTTGGGAAAGCCCCCACCAGATGTCCTGGGCTGTCTCGCTTTGTCCCTTGGCATCTCTCTCCCTTGGATGGCTTTTTCAGCCATGGACAGTGAGTGGCGGCCACTCTGGGTAGAGGCTCAATTCCAGGACAGTGCTGTCCTGTTGTACGTGTTGTGACTTTCACGGACACCTGCAGGTCAGAGGTAGCGTTCACACCCTGCTTATCCTTGGGCAATGTTTGCCTGCAGGTTCAGGTCCTGATTAGTCATGGGAGAAGATGGCCATTCTGTGTCACTTCGCCAGGGGCCGTATTTCAGGTGTCTTACTCTGCAGAAATTGAGGAGGGACTCGGGCTCTGCCACTGGCCAGCTGTGCTTCGTTGGGCAGACTAGCTACCCTGTGCCTCACTTTTCTTATCTGCAAAATGACAATAACATCGGTTCCTCTCTCATAGGCTTGTTACCAGAATTGGTGAATGGATTTGTGGGAAGTACTCAGGACAGTGCTAGGTATAAAGAAAATACATCTGCTACACGTTAACTGCTATTCCATTTTATTCTTCAACACTTTTTTTTTTTTTTAGGATAAATCCAAGTGAAGGTTAGGGGATATTATATTATACTTACAGACTTTCAGAAATCACTGGCAAGATTGTGGGACATAGTACATATTTAATATTAAATAAATCAGTTATGCAACACAATCCATAAAGCTCCTACGGTGTACTGGATTCTTCCATTGATATTTTTTAGCCATTCACCAAAAGCCACACGAAGCAGATTCTTTTATCCCCATTGTACGCACGAGGGAATTGAGTTTGTTTTTTTGGGAGAAGTTGTTTAGTCCGAAGTCATAGCACACATAAGTTAGAAGAGAACTACTAAAAGTAGTGTTTATTTGGAGTGCTGAAAAACAGATGCTGAGGTAAGATTAGATTTGTAAGAACCCAGTGGGGCGAGGGGCGATCTGTGGAGGACAAAGAGGGAAGAGAGAGGAGGAGAAGGCAAGAGGGGCTTGCTGACCGTACTGCAAGACTGGACGGAAGCAGGTTAGGTAGGACAAGTCTCGCGGGCAGTTCAGGTCCCAAGAAAGTTTGGGTGAGGTGCTTCATGATTCTTGCATTACAGCTGCCCACAGGAGGAATTTTGTATCAGCAAGCCTCCACCACGCCCAGTCCCCAGTTGCAGCAGTCCCCAGGAAGCCTGGCCTTGGGGTGAACGTGGTGGAGCCAGTCCGTTAGGCTCTGTGCTGCAGGAGATCTGAGTGACACAGGGTGTGAAGGCCCCTTCAGACAGGACCGGTGAAGGTGGCTTCTCAAGTAGGCCAGCCGTGCTCTTGCGTCTCCCTCTTCTACAGCAGGGCTCAGGACCATGCCTAACAGTGCCCTTGGTGCCCATTCTGAGACTCAGAAGAGCTCAGTGCACCTTGTTGACTGTAACTCTCCCACTCACAGTCTTTTTTGTGTGACACCTCTCCCAGAGAGACGAGGATAGTGGAAGTCCTCCTAGGTGATTGAATGCGAAAGTTTAAACTCTGCAAGCGGGGTGGGACTTGGTTCTGGAGAGATGGTCGCAGAACGCGGCTGTGTGGAGGCGTGTGACCTTCAGAGCCCAGGCAGTGCCATTTTTCTTGTGAGGCTCCTCTGGCTTTCATTCTCAAAAGGTGTAGGGAGAAAGCATTCAGTCATTATGTTATGATGAATGAGAAGCTCTGGTTCTGGGTCTCACGTTGTTCACATTCAACTGTGTCTTCCTACCCAATTTAACCACAGTGCCCAGAGACCTTAGATTCTAATTCACCTCCCCAGCAATTCTGATATTTAACTAGCAATTTCTGTCTTCCCTGATATACAGGGAAACCTCTCTCCCTGGTGTAAAATCATTTCCGGAGGAGAACTTGAGAACCCCACTGAAGAGGGCACAGTTCTCAGACTTCTGAAAGCTTCTCTCTAACCCCAATCAGTGAGCCCATTTTTCTTCTCCCCTCCTAGTTATTTAGGCAGGAATTTCCTTTAGGTATTTACATTGGTTAGAAAAACCCGTTTCTTTGGGTTATAACGGAGTTCTCACCTCCTACCCCCAATCCAAGGCCAAGCCGTCTCTGGTGACTTCTTAAAAGAATCAATTCCCTAGAAGACACGGGGAGGAAAAACCTATAAAGAAACCCACTTCCTGACTTGAGCTTACTGGCTCACTGTCCAAGTTTACATCTGAGTGTCACTCGGAAGGTGGTTAGACAGCAGCCTTCGTGGCCTGAATTTGAATAGAGGCTGCCCCTTTAAGACAGAGGAAGAGTCCCCTTTCTCCTGCTGCCACCCCCCACCGCATGTGTACTTGAACTCATGCAGGTGTGTAGAGCAGGAGCGAAAACAAAGGTCCCTCCTCCCTGTGCTAAAAACGTGCAGCTGCCCTGTCCTCAGCCCCAGCCATGCTAGCCAACGGAGCCTCACCAGAATCGTGCCTGCTGGGGCACCCCTGCCAGCGGCTTGCCAGCTAGCTGGACATCATGTCCGCCTTTACCTCAGTCAGTCTGGTGGGGTCTGTCTCTCCAGGGCCCCTGTCTGAAGGGAGTGCTGCTAGGCCCCACTGCCAGGCATGCCCCGGGGAGGGTGAGGAGAATAGATGAGGAGGTAAAGAGGCCCATGGGGGAAAGAGGATCTAAGTCCGTCTGTGGCCAAGATTCCCCCAAACCAGGGCCCGCTGTGATACTTTCACTTGCAAAGCAGTTTGCATCTGCTGTGTCTTTGGGTGCAAACCTACTTTGAATTCGAGCAAGGATTTCAGGGCCATTCCTATGTTTCAGCAGTCTTCTGTGGTTATTTGTATTTAAAACATGTAAAAACTTTTTTTTACATGTATATAGTTTAACTGTGATAGCTTCCAACTTTGTCTACATTACTAATATGAGAAGCCACTTTATGTTTTGGAAGCCTAATTCCATTTTATTTAGTGCTGTGAACAGTTCAAAAAATTATCCTTTTGGTATCTTTTTTTTTTTTTTTTTTTACTTTGAAAAATCCTGTTTTTAAAAATACTTCTTGGGCCAGGCCTGGTGGCTCAGGCCTGTAATGCTAGCACCCGGGGAGACCGAGGCAGGAATATTATAAATTTAAGCCCAGTCTGGGCAACTTCGTGACTCAGTGAGAACCTATCACAAAATCAAAAATGAAAGTGGGCTGGGAATGTAGCTTAGCGTGAGGGCCTTTTGACCCGATCTCCAGTAACACACAGCACACACACAGACACACATACACACACAAACACCAGTCCACATACACCCAGGTGTGCACACACACGCTTTTTTAGTTTCAGTCTTACGTTTGGTTCTATTTTTATATTTCCCCCCACCACCATTTTTCTTAATATACATGTGATACATGATGTTGACACTGAACTTGAGTATTTTGTGTGCGTATATATTATGTCAGTATCACAGTTCCTTCTCCTCCCCATTTTGGCCCTTCCACACCCTCCCCATCCCTCGGAACTCCCACTGTCACATCCGTTAGCTTCCCCACAATGCCTGTATTCTTTGTTTCTCAAATCAGAGAAACCATGCAATGTACTATTGTGTTTTCTCCTGCCCTCAATCTGAACATAGTTATATATGAAGTACTCTGTAAAGTAAGGGGGACCAGAGATTTTATTTCCGTTTTAAGAATGGGAAATAAACCTCAAGAGGTTAAATGAATTGTAAAGATTGCACATTGCATCAGAGAAGAATTGAGATCAAAGCCTACTGCCTTTCTCTCTCTTTCTTTTTCGCTCTGCCTCTCTCTTTATATATGTATTCCTTTTTTCTTCTTTTTTTTTGTCCAATGTGTCAGAGGCATGAACTTGACAGTCAAAAGCTACTTTTAATTGAATTGAGAGCTAACTCGTTTCCTTTATGGAACACTGGCTAGGCTATCTGAATGAGAGGTAACTGCAGGCTCATTAATCTCTTGTATTGTGTTCATCAGGCATATTTTTAAGCCTCCGTTGCGCTGGTTCGTTCGTTCTTTCTTTCTTTCTTTCTTTCTTTTTTTTTTTTTTTTTTTTTTTTTTTTTTTTTTTTTTTTTTTTTTTTTGCTGTTGTGGATCTTAGATCCTATTCCCTAATCTCCCCTCGAGATCCTAGCCATGGGTGCAGGAGCTGGTTTCTAGACCATAGTGACTGTGTGGTGAGTTATTACCTGCGGCTTTGTTGGCTCATACAGCGTACCATGTATGGATCGTGTCTGTGCTGAGGTGAGATGTAAGTGGGCCAGCAGTGGCTCCAGTGTGGTGGCAAAGGTATAACTCAGAAGAAATGTGAAAAGGCATAAAACCAAGCCAAAATATTAAGCAGCCTTTGCTCTTTTCCATAAAAGCTTTTGCCAGTACCTCAATCGCTAGACAACTTGTTAATGTCAACCTCGGGCAGAAGGTTTGGTTGAGTTTGATCCAGAGAACAAGAAACCATCAGGGTGTTCTCTGTTTAATGAACCTGTCAGGGAGTTTTTTGTGTAATTTGTCATTAAACGTTTTGCAAACAGTTCATGGAAATCGGTTTTGGAACCTTTCCTGCATATGATTTAGAGGGGGTCAGCAAAGAGGGGGTGATGCCTCGGCTCTGGCGCCACCCACCCACCTTCCAAGGGCCATGCTCCTAGTGCACTCTGGAAGGCAGATACACTTGGGAACAGATGGGTCATTTCTGGGTCCGAGTGTTCTGCTTTTACTGTCATCGTTTGGCTGTGGGCGCAGACACCTGGCTGGGAGGGTGGGTTCAGCCAGGCCTCTTCTCTGTTTTAGAGCCACCTGCCAGATGTACGCTATCGGGGCAGAGACAGCCCCGTTGCAAGGGTGACCAACCATGAGAGTTTCATAGGTTAAAATAAACATGGTGTCTTGCCCACACTGAGATATTTCATTTGAATTTTAGAGTAAAGTTAAAGGATTTTAGCTTCTCAGAGTAGCACATTAACCCCCAAAGGACAGGAGGTGTGGCCGTTTTTATTTTGGGGAGCATGTTGATGCAACTGAGCCTGGGAGACACCCTTATTGTTTGTCCCCCCAAAATAACTTAATAGAGAGAAGTAACTTCAGTGGCTTTACAAATCCTTTATGGTTTTTTTTTATCATTTCAGAAGATTCTTCTAGTAAAACTATTCAGTAAATGCTTATGGACTGACACTGGCAATATAAAAATAGAAGAAACAGGGCGATGAGACTGGAGACACTGAAAAAACAGCAAGTGTTTTGTTGGTTGGTGCTTGTTAATGAGGCGCTGGCATGTGAGGCGCTATGCAAGGCTTAGGGCACAGCGGTGGGGTGCAGAGTGCCACCCTTGGAGCAGCTGTTCTAGGGGTGAAGGGAGTATGGAGGGAGGGCCCTCAGGGCTGTTCTTGGTGTTAGCAAGCCAAAAGGCAAACAGGCGGAGCGGCAGTGGCGACCTTTCTGTGAGTGGCAGGCCACTGTTCTACGGCAGCCTGTCCCCAGGGCACAGGTGGCAGAGTGCACACATGTGGTTGAAATGGAAATGAGGAAGGAGTAGAAGGAAAAACTGAAGTCCAACCCGAATCCTGTTTGCCACCTGTGAGGAAGTCATTGCCATGGGTAGGCAGCGCCAAGCCCGGAAGGGGACAAGAGAGACACCAGCAAGCTGACGGATGGAAAGAGTTTTTATCAAGACTATCTCATGGAATCTATGTGTGGTAGCACATGTTTGCAATGTCAGCGACGATGGAGGCTGAGGCAGGAGGATTGCAAGTTCAGCGCCAACCTGAGCAACTTATAGAGATTGTTTCAAAAAAAAAAAAAAAAAAAAAGGCTGGGGATTTAGCTTAACATAACAGCACTTGCTTAGCATCGCATAGGCCCTGGTTCAAACTCTAAGCACTGAAAAAGAAGGAAGAAGTGCATAACCAGTCCTCAGTGAAATAGATAAAAGATCTTCCACTTTCCACATAAAGAGAAGGGACTTAACATAAGACCAGAGTGAGCAGGAATTTGCCTTTTGATTTCTTTCATTTGTGGTCTAGAGGGTCTCTTCTGGAGAGAAACATTACAGGGTGACTTGCCTTGCTGGCCTGAGATCCTTCCATGTACCCACCGGGCCTTTCTTCTTCTGAGACAGCATCAGGTTCCTCAGGTCAGGACTATCAGTGCTATAGGAAGAATTTTCTTATCCCAAAGCTGGGAAGGACAAGCAGTTAAGGGAATTTCCCCAGCCGAGGCAGGCAGGCATGTGGGTGGTGGGGATTGTGCAGGGGGAGTGGGTGCCCAACGGGAGGGGGAACTGGGCTCAGGATGACGTGTGGCACCCTCCCCGTTTCCCTTCTCCCTCCAGACAGCCTCGGAGAGAGACCTCCTTCTAACAGGGACCCCTCTGTTGTTGTGGCTCAGAGCTCCACTTGAGAAGCATAGTTTCCCAGTGATGCCACTGGATTCCTGATGTGTGACACCGCAGGGTGGCATGGTGAAGGGCGCTGTTGACTGCCTTGGGCCTCAGACAGGGGCGCCATTGTGAGTCACATTTAACATGTGAGCTCCTGTTTCCCATGACGGGTGCTATTCTTAGTGCTAATCTCTCTCTTAGGGACAAAGGTCATTGGGACCACAGTCCATTTGGGTAGGTGGTGGGGCGGGCACAGGAGCTGGCGAGGGGATGCAGGGAGAAGGGAGGAAGAGGCTTTCATTTTAGAACATGTTCAATCAAGGGCAAGGGGGTGGAGCCCCGTGGCCACGTGGACTTGACCCCGTCGGTCTGTACTCAGTGCCACAGACACATCCCGAGGAGGTTCATACATGGAAGGGTGAGACCCACTCATCGCTTCCTCCGGTCGGACTGGAGCATAGATGTGGAGGTGGCTGCAGATGTGCCCAGAGCGGCCTCTGTGGCACCGATCTCCACGGGCCCTGATGTCCCCTCCCGGGCCTCAGCAAGGGTGATGTGGCACAGCTCCTAGGTGAAATGCTCCAGGGGACCAGCTCACCTGGAAGAAGTATTCTTTCCACTTGGTCAGAAGAATACTCCCTGACTTTCTCATTTTCATTGCTCCTACCACCAAGGGCAGGTGAGGAGTCCCTGAGAGCACACCAGAGGAGAAGCTTCAGGAGGGACAGCAGGGTCCTCTCACCTGAGGCAACGCGTGGGTGACGGCACCGCGTGTGCCTGTCAGCCACATGTGCCCATGGAGTTTGGATACAGCATCCAGGAAAGGAACTCGAGCTGGCAAGCCTGCTGTGTTGGTTTTCCCTGCTGTGAAGCCAGCCAGACGTTTTTTCCCACTCAGCTGCTTCTGCTGTTCCTAGACATTGCCTACTTGACCCTCTTTCTTCCCTTTGTTGTTAACAGAAGAAACGCGAGCATATCGCTTAGGACTTGGGTTTCTAGTACCCAGTTTTTAATTCTTTTTATGTGTTGTTTCTCTGAACATAACAAAACTGACAGTAAGGAAAAACCCTTGTTAGGCAAGGACCGCCCTGTCCTGGGGCCGTGTTCAAAGACAATCCACGGTCAGGTGCATACAGAGAAAGGGCTGGCTAAAGGACTGCTTGACATTTTGATTCAGGAAATGGCGCCAGAGGAAAAGTGGCAGCAGTACTTCCACCTGAGGCTGTCTGCTCTGAACTGGTGCCCATGGCATGACTGGGTCCTCTTTTCTGCCTGATAGGGGTTGAGTTTCCAGACAAGGCTGTGCTGTGCCCTTGGGCTTCCTCCCGGGACCTGTGGGTATGCCGCTGCTCCTGCCAGTGTCTAAGACTTCCCTGCTTTCTGAATCTCCTCATCCCTATCTTTAGCTTGGTGTATCGGTCACAAGAGATTTTGATAGAATGAGAGACGCTCTGAGGTAAATAATTGCTGGGGGTGTCTAGAATTAATGATGTAGCATTACTTAGCCAGCCACCTCGTGGCGACCTGACTAGTCAGGCTGGAAACATCACCTGTGCAGGTGGATGCGGAGGTCTCCTCGTGTCCTCTGCCTACTGTGAGAAGTGGGAAGAGGTGGTGAAGTTTTAAAGCCAATTTCTTTTATGTCTTGGCTAACTGCAGCTGGGCAGGCAATTTAGATGTGGGGCTTCTGGTTTGGACTTGTCTTGAGGCAAGTTAGTGGTGTAATGAAGTGGTTAGGGGCTAGACTGGCTAGATCCCCATTCCAGCTACCCCACTTTTCGATCTGCATGGCTTTGCATAAGACAGATAGCCATGCAGTACACTAGCTCCTTCAGTTGTAAAGTGGTACACACCAATCAAATACCAACATCATCTACCCCTAGACTTTCCACGAAGAGTCACGTGATGGCTGGCCATAGAGCATGGCTCCGAATCTGGTGGGTGGCAGGTGCACAGTGAGCCCATGGCTCCTGTTAGCTTTCTTCTCTGTCAGGATCTTGAAGCAACCCCTCATCTAAAGCTAGAAATGTTGAGCAGGGGTGTCCTCGTTTGCAGAGCTTCAAGGTAGCTGTCTTTTCTGTGCCTGTCTCTTCAGGTGTCCTGTAGGTTGTCCACTCACTGTGCACTTTGTAAGGAAACCTGAAATGTCACAGGGGCTCTTGCAGGTGCTTTTCTTAGGAGCAGCTTTCTTTCTCATCTTCTGGGACCACGGGAACAGCCTTTCAGTGGATTCCTTATGTGAGACAATGTTGAGTGTTGCAAACCCAGGCAGGGAGCAGTAGCTGCTCACCGAAGCCCTCAGAAACCTGAGTCGTGTACCAAGTAGCTTTTTAACTATGGTAGACAGAGAGGACGTGAAGGATGTACCAGTGTAGTACTCTGAGCTATTTATTCAAGTGCCACTTTATTATTTTATTTGTTGTTTGAAGATATTTGCTGAATTTTCTTATTTTTGAGTATGTGTATGGTATTTCTTACATGGTCGTTGTAGAGCTAATGGTGAATTCTCAGAAAGTAGAGATATTTCATATTTGCTGCTAAGCTTGTGTGTGTGTGTGCTTAGAAGAGGGCTTCCTTTGGCCACAGAATGATGATGCAGGTCAGTAGCCATTCCCCCCCCCCCCTTTTCTTCCCCTCCTCAACAATGTTGATGGCTAAGACAAGAGAATATTGTGTGCACATATGCACATGAGTGCCCTGTGTAATTAGACAGTCTTAGGCAGTCCTTGCCCAACCTCTGAGCATAACTTGGGTGGCAGATTAGTTCCCTAAGTAGTGTTGATGCATTTCTTTGTAGTTTCAGTGCTTGACTGTCAGTGACTTGTCAGATGCAGTGGTGACAGAGAAGAGTTCTGTGGCTGCAGGACATCCCATGTCTGTTTCCTTGTGACCTGATTGTTTTGATCTTTCACAAATCAGGAACCAGCGGCTCTGTACTACAGAGGGGCACCTGTGAGCTTTGCTTTCTGGCCGCAAATGGCAAAAGGATTGCTTAGTTAATAGCATTTTTTACTTCTTAAAGCAAACACAATGATTTAGTCCTTAAAAGCACAGATAATTATGCTTCCTTAGAACATCTTCCTTAGAAAATATCTGGTATTTTCTTTCTAGAGTTTGCTTAGCTGACTGAAGTTAAATCAGTCAAAATCAGACATTTGGTGATACTTACTTGCTCTGTATGTGTATGTGTGTGTGTTCAGATACTCCTCCGTTTGAACAATTTTTCTACAAGCTGCCCTCATTTTCTCCTGGCTAGATAGGCTGAGAGGGAGGGACAGGGTGTATGTGCTGTATAATGGGGTTGGTTGCTGAGAGCGCTGGATAAGTGTTCTGATTGTTTACAATGCCTTGTGTTTCCAGGCAGTGGACCAATCCAGCTGTGGCAGTTTCTTCTGGAATTACTCACTGATAAATCCTGTCAGTCTTTTATCAGCTGGACAGGAGATGGCTGGGAATTCAAGCTTTCTGACCCAGATGAGGTAAGAAAGGAGTTAAGAGTCCTGGGCTGAGCGAAAACAAGAAGAAACCAGGGGCCTGGCATCGTGTAGGATTGCAGTCCAAGCTCAGCCACTTGTTGCTGTGTGACCTTGAGCAAGGGATGCAGCCTGCCCAGTTTCATCCTTTAGGAAACGGGAAGTACGTGCATTATCCATTTTTTTTTTAAACCAGGCTTAACTGAGAAGCAGGTGAAGTGCCTGACACATAGTAGGGCTTTTGTCAGGGAAGTTGCCTGCTCGGACTTAGCACTTTTTGAGCTCCGTGGCTTGGTGAATATGGAAGGGACCAGACAGTTCAAGAGGCTTTCGAAGGTGGGCGTAGTTTGTTCGCCCATGTGTGTTTTTGTTTCACAAGTGGTTTCTGAGTGGTTGGTCTGTGCCACACCCAACTGTGGTGATAGAAAACAATGAACAGGAGGGGCCAGATCTGTTTTCTGACAGACACAAGAAAATATTTGGTCCCTGGTACTGAAAGAAACATTCCTGTTGATGAAGGGCAGGTATAATTGCAGCTCAGTGCTTCTCCTCCACGGTTCCCAAATAGATTTTGTACTTTTAAAGCAAGGAATTTTACTAATAATATCAGGAAAGAGGAGAGTCTGTAGTACGGCTCTTCTTTTTTTCCTCAAAATCAAATACTTTAACCCTATTTCAGAAAATATGAAGGTCATTGTATTATCATCAGCTTAAATATTAATAATTCACTTGACCACTGTCCCTGCCCAACTGTTGAAAACTAGAACTCAGAAATTCTATCATGGGGGCTGGAGGAGTAGCACAGTGGTTAGAGTGCTCACGTAGCAAGCACAAGGCCCTGAGTTTGATTCCCCAGCACCATCTAAGCTGGGTATGGTGGCACAGGTCTGTAATCTCAGCACTGAGGAGGCTGAGGTGGGAGGATTGCCATGAATTTGAGGGCAGCCTGGGCTACATATTTAATTCAGGACCAGCTCTGGACTACAGAGCAAGACTGTCTCAAAACAAACAACAACAACAACAACAAATAGACGGAGAGATTCTGTTATGTGCAGCAATGTAAGTATAAGCAGAGGATGCTGTAATAAAGTGAAACAGGCGAGGAGATGGACACCGCTTGGTACCACTTGTATATGGAAACTAAGAAGTCGGCCCATAGAAGTAGATAAGGAAATAGTGGGTACCAGAGCCTGGGAAGTGGGAATGGGGAGAGTACAGTCACTGAGCTCAGGGCAAACTCAAGAGAGGGCAGCTTCTCAAAATAGCTAGTACAGTAGCTTTTGATACTCCCTCTGGAAATAATAATACATGTATAATGTCATAGGCCAGTTACCCTGCTCTGAGCATTACACACCGTATGTACCTTGTAAATGTATATAATCACTAGGTGACCACTAAGGATAAATATTTTATAAATGAAACTGAGATGAAATAGAAAAATATTTTCTGTGGATACATGAGTCTTTCATCTTCTGAATGAGTATTGACAGATAAATACATATTTTGGTGTTGCCCTGTACATTTTATCTGTTTTTCTCTCAGGTGGCCAGGAGATGGGGAAAGAGGAAAAACAAACCCAAGATGAATTATGAGAAACTGAGCCGTGGTCTTCGCTACTATTATGACAAAAACATCATCCACAAGACGGCTGGGAAACGCTACGTGTACCGTTTTGTCTGTGACCTGCAGAGCCTGCTGGGCTACACACCTGAGGAGCTCCATGCCATGCTAGATGTCAAGCCGGACACCGACGAGTGACAGACAGGGACTGGCTGGGGCTACCCTGTTGAGACCTTTCAGTGAACAACCCTGTTGGTCGGACTCAATTTTTAATTGTTATACTATTTTTTATTTTCCAGAACTCATTTTGTTTTTTTGTTTTTTTACATTCAGGGGTGGGAGCTAAGGGAGCTGCAGCTGTAATCCATTGTGTGTAGTTGGACAGGGAAAGCCAGGACTTGGGGGGTCGGGAACCAGAAATTCTTGAGCAGAATTTCAGGACAGAGAGAAGAGAGTCGTCTTAGAAGCTTGTTGGATCTGGCGTAAGGGAAGCAACTGGCATGTCCAGTCATTATTAAAAAAAAAAAAACACCCATAAAAACCATGTTTTCAGTATGGACCCATTGGCAAAGAAAATGTCACATGGAGTCATGAGACTGATGAAAGGCAATTCATTTGCTTTTATTTTTAAAGCTGGGAGGGAACTAAAGGAGGAGGGTGGGATAAGCTAGTTTTCTTTAGGGGATGGACTAAAAACCAAGGATTATTTACCTTCCACTCTGCTTTTTTGAAACAAACATGGACTTTAGTGGGGAGGGGTCTAAACTGTTTTTGTGTTAAAATTTATTTTATTAAATTTTGTGCCAGTATTTTTCTTTTCTTAAAAAAATCGTCTTAAGCTCTAAGGTGGTCTCAGTATTGCAGTATCATGCACGTTTGTTCTTTTTGGCTGGCTGAGGATTCTGTCATGTGGAAGAAAACTGTTTATATAGACCCCATTGGAAAAGATCAGGGATCCCAAATTTATGTGACTTTTATATGAAGGAAATATTAATGCTGTTTTGGGTACAGGGGAACCATTGGTTTGCATTTCATCTGTAACTTAAAAATGGTCACAGCCTTTTACTTATTTGTCACAAGGGGATTCTCGGGATTTAGACTTCATGTTGAGCGAGATAAGAGGTCTTGGAACTGAATGTATTTTGCAGCCCTGGTCTTGGACGGGAGTCAGTGTAGGAGCAATAGCTTCATTGACAGAGAGTCAAAGGAGGAAGCTTAACTTGGTTCTTGGTCATTCTCTACCTGTGACATCGGTGACGTGGAGTAAAGGCTGTGTGGAAGGGCATTACCCCTCAGGGCGTGAGGAGCTTGTCCTGGTTGTATGTCATTCCAATCTCATGCTCTATAGTTGCTTCTTTATGTCTTCTTCTTCCAGCACTCCACAGTTACTGCCCACCCCTCCCCCGGTTTGTCATTCGACAGAGACAAAAACATGCTTTCTGAGAGGTGATCAAGAGAGTGACTTCAGACATGACAAATTGCAGAATGTAGACTTGGTGGGTTTTAGAAGCCATGGGTGTTAATGGAGCATTTCAATACAATGTGACTTGGCTGTGTTCTGGAAGAGATGTACCAGGCTTTCCTTTGAAGAATGGAAGCTTAGTAGGGTAGAGCTTCACGAGAGACTGTACAAGTAGAGGAAGTGGGGCTGGTGATGCTGGATCTGTTGCCTTGTCAGAGAGTAAGTGAAGGTTAATGAGAGAAGGGAAGAATGGCTTGAAGGCAGAGGAAGCAAGGGAAGGAGAGAAGAAAAGAAGGTGGCCATGATGTTGGGGTATGTTTTTAGTTGCCCCAAGTTTAAATACAATCACCTGAGGCAGTTCTCTTCTGCTGGTTGCGAGGAGGGAGGATCTGAAAGTGGTGCTTGGGGGACAAACCCCAATACCTAACAAGTGAGGGAAGGTACCTAAGACAGTTATAGTTCCTGCCAGTTCAGAAGAAGACTTGGGACTTCCATGAGAGAGGGGAAGAAACAATACAAATGGGCTTCTCAGGGGTGGACTACAGCTCAACAACTGGACATGTTAACTGCCTTTTAGCATATCATCAGGATAGCTGACAGCCAGGCTCCCTTTCAGGCCCTGAATAATCGGGCACTAGCCCCGTGATTCCTGAGGATCCTCTACTGACCCATTGGAGCATCCACACAGGAAGTAAGGCAGAATTATCCCAGCTGTATGTTTTGATCTTACGGATGCAGGTGCCTTAATGAAGCTCTCAAAATGTTGTAGGAGCTGCTCAGGGAGTGTTAGGTGGGACCATTTGGACTACATTATTTTCTCTTAGATTATATGATCTTTGTTGGGCACTGGCAAAGGGTGTGTGCATGTATGTGCGAGTGTGTGTGTGTGTGTGTGTGTGTGTGTGTGTGTGTGATGTGTGCAGACATGCCAAACTGCAGCTGAAATAATACCTGAGTGTTTTAGTTAAGTCTTTCCTATTCCCACACTTCCAAAATGGGTGACAGCAGAACCGAGGCCGGGTACCGATTGTCGCTTACTGTTTGCAGTAGGAGCATAACAGTCGTTTTCTCAGCTCATCAGCCTTTCCTATCAAGTGCATGCTGAAAACTTCCCTTCTATGAGTCTAGCACCTGCAGTCCTTGTAGCCAATAGGACAGAAGAAAGTGCCTCCTAGAGCTCCTCAGCCTGCCTGTTTGCTAAGATGTCCTGTCTCCCTAGGTCCACAGTTTTCAGGATTTGTAGATAGTGTCTTAGTTCAGACAGCTTTGTCCTTCTGGCCACATACTTTCCCCCTTTTGTGCAAAGGCCAGAGACCATCCCAGGAAGCATGGTGGGTGGTTTATACACTGGAAACGTAGCAGCAGTATTGCATTTGTGCTTTTCAAATACACGTTAACTTCAGAGGAAGGACGGGCATATCTGGTCAAGCTGGTGGAACCCTTATTTTCCCAGAGATGCCTTCACCTGTGTGGGTTTGGGCTCCTGGGCTTGGAGTCACCTGTGTTCCCTTCTCCAATCAGGACAGGGTCTCCCTATGTGGAGCCCTGATTTTGTGGCCACAAGGATTAGCAATAGCATTTTTAAGATCAGATGCGCCCGTCCTCACTTTGGAGGTGAGCACGCTGGGTTTTAGAGCATTAACTTGCCGAACCTTCATGGGGAAAATCCATCGTTTCTCTTCTAAACATGCTGTGCATGCTGACTTCTCTGCTGGGGTCTATATAAATTTGTTGAACTTTTACCTACATTCCAAAGAAGTTTCAAGGAACCATAAATATATGTATACTTATACATATATGAAATATATATATTAAAGTAAAATTATGTCTATCAGGAACACTGCCTCAGTTATTGAACATTTTTTAAAAATACTTTTTTTTTAAGCTGAAAAGTATTGGGGGTGGAAAAGATGTTATATTGTGTTTGACTATTTTCCAACTTGTATTTTCATATAATTTATATTTTTTAAAAGCTGAAAATTTAAAAGCAAGATTAAAAAAAAAAGAAAAGCAGGTGCTTTTTTAAAAATCAGAACTGAGGTAGCTTAGAGATGTAGCGATGTAAGTGTCTATGTGTTTTTTAGAAAAATGCAAAAAAAATTTCTTACCAGGGAGTTTTTTGTTTGTTTATTTTAGTAGCTGATGCTGGCACATCATTTTGCTGGAGAGTTTTTTTATATACTGTAGCCTGATTTCATATTGTATTTTAAAAATGTGTGAAATTAAAGATGAAGAAATTCATTCGTAATGCTGTGGCTTTGGCTTGATTCTTTCTGGTCTCGACCTCACAGAGAAGCAGGACAAATTCACCAAGCGGAGACAAGCACTTCGGTCCATTTGATCCCTTGAGCTCAGCACCATTTCAGATAAAGATTTCCCAATAAAGGGTGAACTGTAATAGGCATATAGGGAAGTAATCCAACATTCGAATTATTGAGTACATTGTGTCATCCATTTGTGGAATGCCCCTGGTCTCGTCATACCTCATTTGTTCATGTCTGAAAGACTAAGAGCCACATGAAAAAAAAATATAGCGATTCAACAGACAAACATTGGCTATAAGTGAGGCATGGTTCCTGATGTTAACATGGAAAGTGGACGATGTGGCTCCTGTGGACAAAAGAACAGCATCTGTATTTATTCTTTTTGACAATGACTTTGATTTACGGCAATTTGGGCCCATGGCGTCCATCCCTTGGGCTTCAACTCTTTTACCAGGGCCAAAAATCGGGAAGGATAGTGTCTGTCACAACCCCCAGCAACCCAAGTCATCGACAGACCATATTCGTGTGTGCTTTGGCGAAGAGGGCTTAGGAAGGCATTCTCAGCGGCTTTTTCCCTGTCGTGGAAGCTGTAGAAGGTGGATGTTTTTAATTAACACCAACATTCAAAACATAAATGCAAGCTCACAGCTGGAAGGAGAATTTTTGCTGAATGGTTCACAAAGCGCTCTGTTTTTGGAAAATCTGTTTCTGCAGGTCTGGAGCTTGAGGTTTGCTGAGTACACATTAAACACGGACTGTGTGGTCTAGTGGTCAGGGAACTCTACTGCCCGTAAGGAAGGCTTGGCCCTAAATCCCGGGGAAGCGATCTCCACTAACTTGGAGACTTTGGAAAAAGTTGCTTGAGGTCCTTATGTCTTTTGGTCTTCTGCTGCAGACTTTGGCACAACCACAATTCCTGAGCCAACCTGAGGCCACATCTGAGCTTTTTACTCCTGAATAAAACCATTCACCAAGAATGGGTTTCCGCCTCAGTCAAGAACTTGGTAAGAAAGCTTTTCTTCAGTTCCAAGTTTCCATTATGCCTTAGAATACCTTATTTAATGCTGACCAGGGTGACGATACAAGATGTACACAAATAAAATCCGCATATTCCTGTTTCTGCAGCTGTGAGATCTAATGGGGAGGTCTTGGGCACCTGTGGTTTCGTTTGAGACCCTTGCGTGGAGCTGGTAAGGGGTTAGGGGAGAACAAGGTTACCCACAGTCCATGGCTGGATCTGGGAGGATAGAGTGGGCGGGAGTAGGAGGAGGTACAGGGAAAGAGGAGTCATACAGAGAAGGTGATAGATAAGTTTATGGGTCTGACATGTTTTCCAGAGAGGCGATAGTTGAAGAGAATTGGCTGAGTTCAGTCTGACGCTCCATTGCCAAGCTTTTGGAACTAAGAGTAGACCTAAAAGTACCCCTGACTCCTACCCTCCGTGTTGAGCAGCAAAGCTGTGTTAGTCCATTTTCTGTTGCTGTGACAGAATACTCGAGGCTGGATGATACAAAGAAAAGAGGCTTATTTAGCTCAGTTTTGGAAATCAAAATCTGGCCTCTAGTTGAGGATCTCTTTGTGGTGGCATTAGCGCGAGAGCACTAATGTGAACGGTGGGAGTGAGACGGAGTCAAAAGGGTCAGGGGCCAGGTGTGCTCTTTTCATCATCACTTGGTCTCATGAAAGTAAATTCATTTCTCAGGCCCGCATTAATGGGTGACAGGCCCATGTCCTGATCCCTTTCCACTAGGCCCTACCTCTTAAAGGTTCGTCACTTCAACACCACTGTGCTGGGAATCCAAGCTTCCAGCCTGTGGACCTCTGGGGCACACACTCAGCCATATCCAAACCAAAGCAAGAAATTTCCAGCCCAGTGAAATACAACTATTTTAGCCTAAAAATGAGGAACATGTTTAAAGTAAAATGAGGAAGGCAGTGGGAGCTGACATACACAGATCCCGTAGAGATGTTGTATGTGGATTTGCAGTGTAGGTACCTACGTATCCAACCCAGGTGAGCACGTTACAGTGGAGGGAGGTGAGAAAGCCTTTGAATTCTGGAAGGCCTTTATAGCAGCCCCGCTGAACACGAGGCTCTTGCTTTTTCTCTGCTTGGCCAGACCCACACATTTGCAACCCTGTTTCATTCCCTAAGGGATGTGTGTTTGTGAACCCCCGCATAGATATCTACCCATAGTCTGCTGTTTACTTGGCACAAAGCTCATTTAATTCTAGAACCTACGGTGGGAAAGAGTACAAGAGGTCACGGGGTCATCAAAGAGCCATCTGACTTCTCAGCCCTTACTCTTTCCATGACGCCATGTTGCCTCCGTAGAACTTGAAAGGTCTTTGATGATGCTGGCTGACCACTCACCATCTGCAGGAACCCTGGTTACTAAGAAGTACAATTCATTCTCGATGAGACAAGGACAAAGTCTTTCAGGCACGATGTATTTTCACTTTCCAAATCCTCTCCAACCTCTTCTTTTCCCTAGCGGCTTCTCTGAAGGTAGCTCCTGTGTCATCCCAGTTGTCCAGAGGCCTTTTCCCAGTGAAGATAGACGCTTGCCCCTCCTGGGAGCTGGCAGCAGGACCTAGCCTCAGCCATTCAATGAGTGTACCGTGTCGGCTTAGATGGTGCTGGTTGTTCACTGCCCCGGGATTCCTGCACGCCGTGAGAGCCTCACCAAAGAACAAGAGCTGACCAAAGAGAAACACGTTTTTCTGGGACCCCTTGTAATAAGGGTAGTGTTGATCAACTGATGAAAGATTTTAGAAGTTTGAAGTTGAGGAGAGAATTTAAAAATGTAGAACCTCAAATTAAAGGGCAAGATGGAGTTGGCCTCTGTCTTTTGGTCATTGGTGTTTTCCGTTTGAATCAATGTCCTTGTCCCTTTCTCCTTTTCCATAGCAAATAGTATGTCCTGGAAAAGACAGTTTGGCTCAATTACCTGGCGTATCTTAATGTGCTGACGTCCAAAGCAGTGACAGTGAGGATCATGTGTACATAGCAACACTTGGAAATCACCAACGACTGAGGCCTCTGACAGGCTCCACGATGCCCAGTGCCTGTTTGCATTGTGGGCCTATCTCTAATCTCCCCTTTCCACCATTCAGGCTCTGATGCTGTCTTGGCCACAGCATTTGCACAGAACTTTGATGTGAGCTCTGGTCACTTTGTGTGATACAACATAGAGGAGGATGGGAGTTTTCAGCAGCTACTTGTGGGAATTACTGAGTTTGAGAGATAGTCATTATCTTCTCTGTGTCCTCGTCACACTATCAGCCTGAGCCACTGGTCAAGAGATGCTCAAAGAAGGGTCTTCTTGGCAGTCCTTGAATGCTGATGATGCCAACTGGCTTTGGCTTGAGATTGGCTTATTTGAGGTAAGAGTATTTCAAATTTAGAAACAGTGATGGGCCTGGGGGCTTCCAAGCAGCTTCGGAGTATGTGTAGCTTTCCTAAGAAAGGACCATTTCAGCAGTTTCAAGAGAAACCAAAGTCAACAGTCTAGCAGTGATTGAACTGGGGAAACTTGCTCCTGTGCATCAAATTCTCAGATCCATCTGTTCAGGCTTCCGTGGGAATAAGAAAGTTTACAAATATAGTGCAGCCAGTGCACATGTGATTTGGGATGCTTATGTGCACAAGAGGAAAGATAAGAGTGATGAAAGAGACAGTGGCCAGTGTGATCAGTGTTTGGAAATAACAGATACTGTATTTGGGTATCTATTTTCTATATGACCACGTTTTTGTGGCCCAGGAGCTGTGCACATGAGCCCAAGGGGATTGAGAGCGTTCCTTTCACTGACCATCTTGGAGCACTAGATACTATGGGCTCAGCTGGGTAGGGCAGGTGGCTTTCAAACTCTGGGCTCAGGCTTCTTGTTTAGGAACAAGCAAGGGCCAGAGTGCCATTTGCATGATGGTGACGCGTCTGAACTGCTGTCAGGACCACGTGTACAGCCTCCGTGAAATCTCACAGTAGAATCCTGCCCACAGATCTCAAATGGGCCTCTCTGTTACCACAAGGAACAGCCCCAAAGCTGAAGCCCCGCCAACAGAGGCTCAATTAAAGCCCAGGTAGTGTTGTGTCTGTGACAGTCCACTGCTACCTCCTGTCCTACGTGACAGCTCAGTGCAACTCTTCTCTCTTCCACTGGACTTCTCATGTTCACCCGAGTAAACCCGATAATGGCCTAGATGTGATGCGCGGAAGAGCAAAATGCCAGAATTCTGGAGCCAAAGGGACCATAAGAAGATCAGATACAATCTTTTCAATTGGGTATTTGTGAATTCAAAATTGGAGATGCCAAAGGACTTTAACCAATATCACCGCATTAGGAACAGAACTACCTGTCCCATACTCAAATTTATCCGTTTCCACTCTTTATTACGTATCATCCAACCTCTAGGCAATGCATCCTGCTTTAAAGCCCACCCTAGCTCAGCGGCCCTAACCTTTTTGATACCAGGGCCAGGTTTAGTTGAAAACTCTTCTCTCAGGGACCAGAGTAGGGGAAGGAGGCATGTGTTACGCAATGAGATTCTAGAGGACAGTTTTAAAGTGGCAAGCAGAGGCAGACAGAGCTGGAGGCTGATCCGTTTGAATCCACCATTTATTTGTATTCTGTGTTTCTTGTATTTGATAAAACACGCAATATTTAACCTTCTTGGTCTGACTCACTTCGCTAAGCATGATGGTCTCAAGTTGTGTCCATTTACCTTGACAGAGGAGTAATACTCCATTGTGTACATGCAACCTATTTTTCTGTCCATTGGTCTATTGATGGATATTTTAGCCTCTTCCATGATTTAACTATTAGTTGTGCTGCTGTAAGTGGGTGTACCTTATCTCTGTTATATGTTACTTTTAGTTGTTTTGGAACAATACCAAGAAGTGTCATCACCGGGTCAAACAGAATGCTTATTTTCAGCATTTTAAGGAGTTCTTACATAGTTTTCTGTTGGGGCCCTCAGGGCCCGAGAGCCTCAGCATTGCAGACCGAAGAAGCGTTTATTGTCTGGAATTTAAGTCAGGTGGTGTTCTGCTTGAAATTTGGATCAGGTGTTGAACCACGGGACTGTTCTAAGGAGGAGGTCCCGGGGTGGGGGGATGGGTCTGGAGAGCTAGCCTATTAGAGTGCTTGTATGCTAATGTTAGCCTATCAGATTGCTTGTATGCTAATATGGGTATGGAAGGGTATTTAAGCTTGGGCTGTGCAGTCCAGTCGAGTCAGTCAGTCGCCGTTCCACGGTGGTGAGAGTACGTGTGGTGCCTTTGCCAGGTCGAAGACGCCACAGTTTTCCACAGCGATTGCACGCGGTTATAGTCCCACCAGCAATGTAAGTACAAGACTGAATTTTCCTTGCCACTTTGCCAGCATCTATTGCTGTTTGAGTTCTTGGTTCTCACTGGGTGAAGATGGTATCTCAGTCTTGCTTTGATTTGCATGTCTCTAATGGCTAAAGATGTTAAACATTTTTTTGCCTGCATTTGCTAGCTATTTGCTCTTCAGCTGAGAACTGTCTGTTAATTTCAATTGCGTGATTTTTAATTGGGTCTTTGATTTTGAGGGGTTTATTTTTCTTCAATTCTTTGTATATTGCTAGTTTCTAGTCTCCTGTCCGAGGTATAGATGCTAAAATTTGTCTCCATTCTGTCAGTTCTTTCTTTGCTGTTGTTTCCTTCGCCATGCAGAAGCTGTTGCATTCGATATGATCCCATTTATTCAGGGCTATTTCTTTTGAATCAGATGTATATTGATAAAGTCTTTGACACTTTGTTTTTCAAGTTATTGAGAAGACACACCTATATCTTCAAGAGTTTTACCTATTTTGTCCTCCAGAAAGTTCAGTGTTTCTGTTTTAATGTCTAGGTCTTTGATCCACTTTGATTTGATTTTGGTACGTGGTGCTAGGCGTGTGTCTGGATTCATCCTTCCACATGTAGATAACCGGTTCTCCCAGCACCATTTATTGAAGACACTATCTCTTTTCTCCTTTCTTCAGTTTATGTTTTTGGCCACTTTATCAAAGATCAAGCTCATAATTCTCAGATTGTCTTTCTCTGAGTCGTTCATCAGCTGAGAGTACTTGAGGCGGTCTCTGTATCTTTAATTCTGTGTTCTGTTCCGTTGGTCAACCCATCTGTTTTTTTCCAATATCATAGTGTTTTTTTAATTATTGTTGCTTTGTAATAAAACTTAATATTTGGAATCCTAATGCCAACTGCTTTTGCCTTGTTACTCAGGATTGTTTTGGCTATTCTGGGTCTCTTTTGGTTCCATATAAATTTTAAGATTTTTTTTCACGTTTTGTGGAAAATGTTGATATTTTGATAAGAATTACATTGAATCTCTGTATCAGTTTTCACAGCATAACCATTTTGACAATATTCTGCCTATTCAAGAAGAGAAAATGTCTTTCCATCTTCTTGTGTCCTTTTCAATTTCTTTTTTCAACATAATATAGTTTTCTTTGTAGAAGTCCTTCACTTTAGTAGTTAGGGTTACTCCTAGGAATTTTGTTTTTGCGAGGAGCTAATGAGAATAGGATTATTCTTCTCAGCTCTTTCTCATGTAGTTTATTGTTAGTGTAGAAGAATGGTATTGATTGTTTGTATTAATTTTGTATCCTTCAATTTGTCTGGAATTGTTAATTAGTTCTAAGAGTTTCTTGGTGGTGTTTTTGGGGTTTTCTATGTGTAAGGTTATCTGCAATTAAGGATTGTTTGGCTTCTTCCTTTATAATATATATTCCCTTTATTTTGTTTTCTTGTCTGTTATTCTGGCTTGGGTTTTGAATAGCATATTGAATAAGAGTGGTGAGAGTGGACAGCCTTGTTGTATTCCTGGTTAAAGGGAAATTCTTTCAGTTTTACCCCTGCAGTACAATATTGGCAGTAGGTTTTACATAAATGGCTTCTATCCCTTTGAGATATGGTCCTTCTATATCTATTTTTCTCAGTGTTTTTTTTTTAATCACGAGAAGATGTTGGAATTTGTCCAAGGCCTTTTCTGCATCAATTGTGATGATTATTTTTGTTCTTGCATTTATTCATTAATTGATTTTACTTATGTTGAGCCATCCTTGCATTCCAGAAAAGAATCCAACTTGATCATGGTATATCATCTTTGTAATGATTTGCTGAATTCTGTTTGCTGGTGTCTTATCGAGGACTTTTGTGTCTCTGTTTATTAAGGAGATTGCCCTGTAGTTTTCTTTCCTAGTTAAGTCTTTGTCTGGTTTTGGTATCAGTGTAATGAGTTTGACAATGTTTCTTCTCTTTTGATTTCATGGAACAAATGGAGAAGCATTGGTGATAGCTTTTCTGTGAAGTACTGGTAGAATCTCAGAGAATCAATTTGATCCTGGGCTTTTCTTCATAGATAATGCTTTATTACTGGTTCAATTTTCATACTTGTTATGGGTTTATTAAGGGATTTCATGTGTTCTTGGTTCAATTTTGGTATTTTGTACATATCTAGACATTTATGCATTTATTCTAAGTTCTCCAATTTGTTAAGGTATAAGTTTTTAACTTCTCCCTCTATTTTGAAGGATAGTTTTGCTGAATATAATAGTCTGGATTGGCATTTATGTTCTCTTAGCACTTGGATAATGTCATTTCATGATTTCTTGCCTTTAAGGTCTATGTTGAAACATCTGCAGTTAACCTGATGGGTTTGGGTTTGTTAGTTTCTGTTTTTCTTTTGCAGCCTTTACTATTCTCTTTTTGTGTTGAGTGTCTAGAATTTCAATTAAGATGTATTGTACATAAGTTCTTTTGTGGACAAGGCTATTTGGTGTTTTATGTGACTGTAGTAACTCAATGTTAATTTCTTTTCCTAGATTTGGGAAAATTTCTTCTTTAAATTAAACATGACCTTGAAACTTCTTGCTCTGTCCTCCACTTTCTCCTGCAAGCCCATAATTCTCAGATTGTCTCTTTTTGAGTCATACATCAGCTGTTGCATCCAGTCTCTTTCCTGTCTTTTATGTTTTTCAGTTCTCACTAACTGTATGGTCCATTTTATTAACTTTGTCTTCAAGAGTTGGTATTCTGTCCTCCAAATATTTGAAGTGGCTTCCTATTTTTGCATGTGAATTTTTCAAGTCCTTGAGTTCAGTTTTCAATTTTTGTTTCTCTACTGAAATGTTCCTTTATTTTTGCACTACTTTGTCTTGTGCCTTCTTTATATTTTTAACTTTTTATTCATTAAGGCTTTTATTACTTTACATTTGAATATCTCTTGCATATCTTGTTTGAAACATTAGGCCCACCTGTTTTTTTTTTATTTATTTTACTTCATTTCTCGTAGGTTCTGCTACCTCAGAATCATTGCATCAGCTTCTGGGAAGTTTTGGAATTTTTCAGGCGATTTATTGTCTCATTTCTCCCTGGTTCTATCGTTGTGGATTGTAACTCGGGTAACAATGTTAGACGGCATGTATCTTACGCAGATACATCTGTTAGACTTCTTTTCTTGGACTTTCCTTGAGTTCATTTAAATTTTGGAATTTATGTTTGCTTTCAGCTTACTTGGCTATTAATTTTGGGGCTCTGCTCAATGACCAACCTTCTGCTGGTTTCCTAATCTCCACCTCTATTTTTTGGTGAAGGACAAACAGATTACAGAACTGTATATAACCTATGAACAAAATATTTGTTGGACTATATTGGAAATGTAGAACAATGTCTATGTCATCATCCATAGTTTGAATAAAGATCTATAGTTGCATTACAATATAAGACTGAAAAATTATTGTTTAAACCTAATAACTAATTTAATACTGTTGGGGTCTCCATCCCACGGGGACCCCGGGAAGAGCCGAGGAGGCGGGTGTGGAGCAACAGACTAACACACTGTGGATGTTGTGTCAGTGAACGCTGTCTTACTTATTTAGGAAGTTCAGGGGCTTAACTAGACTGAGGAAGCTACTGGGCCAATCAGCAAGGCCTCAACCAGCTGGGGGTTACCCAGGGGGAGGAAATGAGCAAAGGAAGGAGGATGGAATACCCCAGTTGTTTTTAGACTCTTAATTAACTAAATTGGCAGTTCCTATGTTTCAGCAAAACAACACTTGGCTTAAATTACAATTAGTAACATTTCTTCGTGGGAAGGAAGGAACTCTGCCAAGGTCAGTGATGTTGAGGCTCTCCGGCCCTGAAGACCCCAACATAATATTACAACCAGTCTATCCTTGTATCTATATAAATAAATGTAATGTTGACCTATCAAAATATTCCACTAATATTAGTGCTATATTACTGTCACTGATAAAATAGACCTCTATATTGTTTGCCTAGGCTGAGCTAAACCATCAGAAGTTAGGAATCCTTAATAGGATATACCTTTTTTAACAGTAGGGTGGATATTTGTATTTGTGGTTAAACTAAATACATGACAGCAATAGACTTACAATAACAAGATAGTGGTTCATACAACCATTCTCCTCTTTACGTTTCTAACTGTAATCTATACTAATGATGGAGGTTTCTCTACATATTGTCTAGTAATGTACTAAAAGTTTGCTCCAGGCAACACTAAATTATTTTTGATAATATAGCAAAAATATATCATACTGATCTATGTCTAGATAAGTAGTATACAATTATTGCTTCCTCACGTATTCTGTCATAAGGCTGTGAGTTATAATACTTAACAGTATTATTTATAAGGGTGATAGTGCTAGGGAGAGAGCAGACTGAGACTGAAGGTTAGCTTGGAAAGTGTGATAGAAAACAGAAGGGTAATTATAGGGTAGATAAAACATGACAGAGCTCCAATCCCAGGTTGTAGGATAGCAGATAAACTTAACAGTATAAACAAAAGAAGGAAGAAACAAAAAGTTATGAGAGAAATAGAGTATGTCTTCAAAATCTATAGAAAAACTTTTGAAAGGACAGAAAGCTAGCTGAGGGAGAGAGAGAGAGAGAGAGAGAGAGAGAGATGCAGAAACCAACAACAAAGTGAAAGAAGGGAAAGGACTAAAAGGAAAACGGACAAAAAATTAAAAACCTCAGCAATAAATAGCAGAAATATACAAGTTCAGCATACTCACAGAAAACCATTGACTAATGTCCAAAAACAATAATAAAAATATCCCCCCCCCCCCGGGTTATTTGTGCAGAAAATCTCTACATCCAAGACTGCCATCGGAGGGGATAGGTGCAACCAGTCCCCTCTCTCCTTCCTGGACCCAGCAGACAGGCACCCCAGCACTGAATTCCAGTCCTAACAGTCTCTCCCCGCCTCCACAGAACAGCCAAGATGACTCAGCATTCCATCACACCAGGCTCAGAAGTGTTGTTGAGCCACAAGATTGCCGGGTACTTTCTAGGCTGCTGACCTTGTTGCAAACCTCCTCCTATGCCCTGGCTTCTCCCAAGCTTGCAGTCCAAAGGCTGGTCAAGCACACTGGTCTGTGGCCCTGCCTGAGGCCCTCTCCTCCTCTGGGAACCTGCGTTTACTGTCTGGCTATCCGTGGTGTCCTTCCTCTGGTCCTTTGGTCGCTTTTCAGGTCCAGCAAATTCTCTGCCTTCCCAGGTTGAGCCGCAGGGGCACTTCCTTCATTAAATTTCAGTCTTCCAGCTGAATCATGCAGAGACACTAACAAAATGATCACTCACTGTGGCCATCTTTGCTCTGTCTCCAGGCTTAATCTCTTTATTCACAGAAGCTGTAAGGGAAGGATCTCTGAAGATCCCAATTCACAGCAGTATAAAATGCTTAGCTGGAAAGTGTCCTACATAATGATGTCATTGAGCAAACTTATCCCAATAATTAATGTTGATTGATCATTTGTTTTGTGGTTGGTATTGGGTTTAGCACTGCCTTAGGGAATTCCTAAGGAGGGAAGTAAACACAAATTTTTCCTTTAGTCTGCTTTAAGTAAATTAAGAGTGATAGAGAAGTAAGGGGAAAATTCCTATCTGACGAGATACCGCTGTTTGACACTATGAGTAAACTAACTTTGAGAAATTGGTGGCCTGAAGGTAGATAGCAACTATATAGGAAGAGGGAAAAAAGATGCAGGCAGGGAGGGACAGGTGTCAAGGCCCAGAGGTGAGAAAGTGTATGGCCTGAAAGAAATTGGAAGTTTTGTGCACAGAACACAAATAGCAGAGGAGCGCTGGTGGGAAGTCAGGAGAGAGAGCAGGTAGGAGGTAATCCCGAGCCTTGTGGGCCAGATAAAGACTAGTGCAGAGTTCTGAGGGTCCCCCTGCAGGCCAGGTCATATGATGTGACCCATGTTTAGAAAGCCTGTACTGATTGAGAAAGCTTGGAAGGACAAGGAAGAGGCAGGGAGACCAGCTGAAAAACGTTCATTTGATCTGAAGAGCTGCCGGCAGTGTAAGACTCTGAGCACATCAAAAATGTGTTCGAAGGGTCTCTTCAGCACTAGGTAAAGGATTTGTGTGGACATGGTGGATACTGTGCCAGCATCTCAACTGTGAGTGATATGCAGAGGCAGTGAGGACAGCTCCTGGCCTTGGTCACAATCCAAGTATGGGTTTTCTATCTTGAAAGAACTTAGAGATAAAGTTGAATCAGATCATTGTACAGAGAAATGGTCGGAGATTGAGGGAGTTTAGTGACTTGTCTAAGGTCACATTGCTATGATAAGCAGAGACAGGAAGAAGTAGAAGTTAAGTTTTCAGATTCTGTGGTCATTCCTGGTATCGAATGAGAGTTGGTGACTGGCCTCTCCAACTACAGCCAAGCAATCATCTCTCTCTTTCTTCCTTTCCTCCCCTTCTCCCTGCTTTTCTGTCTCCTTTCTTGCTTTTAACTGTTTTCTTCTTATTTTTATTCTTCTTTCCTCCTCTCTCCTCTTCTCTCTATTCTTTTCTCTTTTCTCCTTCTCCTCCTCCTCCTCCTTCTCCTCCTCCTCCTATGTTTCACACCATTATTTCTAAAGAGAAAAATTTGATAATTCAAAGAAAAAAGTAATCACATTTAGGAATATGAACTTGAATGGAATTTGAAGTGAAACTCAACTGAGTGGGTTCTAAATCTTGGCCCTGCCTTTTGTGAGTTGCATGACTTTGGGTCAGTTACCCTCTCCGTGTCTCAGTTTCTTCATCTGTGAAATAAAGATAAGAATGCTGACCTCACAAGATTTACAGGGTGAATTCATTATCTAATTAATTTATGTTAGATACAGTGGGTGCTATGCAATTCAGAGCCATTAGTATATCTAAACCATGCTTGAGAAAGTCTCTCCCTTATTTGACAGTCATGTTTTCTTGGACTTTTTGGAAGAACAGAAGGCCCCAGCGTTCAGGGAAAAGGCTCTGGAGGGCCTCTCTGTAGAGAGAGATGCTCCCACTTTCTCACCCCAGGACAGGCTCTGGTGCCAAGGCTTTCCTGACTGCCAATGTGGCCACAGGTGGCCAGAACGGTTGGCTCCCTAGGCAGAAAGAAGGGCGCTCCCAGCAGCTCCAGGACTCGGCATTTTCCACGACTCCTCGCTCTGTTTTCCTTTCTGGGCTCTCCCCACTGAGCCCTTACTTCTGAATGATGTCCAACAGCAACGCAGGGCCTGCCCAGAGTCCGCTCCCACCGTGCAGCCCCGAGCTCGCCTCTTGCCCCCTCCAGTTGGCAAGCAGAAGGGAGCAGGCCTGGCCGGCCCTTCCGAAAGCTCCTCCACAGAGTGCCGTTGTATGGGGCTGGTCTGTGGGAGACAAGTGAAAGCGATTTCAAAATCAATGGCAAGTTATTTTTATCCATGGAAGCGCCGAAATGCCTTTATTTTCCATCTTGGAAAACAAACCTTAAGGGATCGTTGTGCAGCAGAAAGTGTTTTCATTTATTCCGGAATTTAGGAGGAAGGCCTCAGAGAGATGAGAGACCTGCCTTCAGAAAGAATGACATCACCAACACCAGGCTGCTGTGGAAACATATGACCTCCCCTGGGCTGCAGATCTGCAGAGATGACCCAGCTTGGAGCTGGTGTAGCCCTCAGCCCCCGAGCTATGCTCTTGCCCATGGCTCTGCGGTTCCTCAGAAGGGGCATCTTTCCCTCCTTTCCCAGCCATCCACTGACACCCTGGTCTTCATTGACCTGCATTTCTCACCAACTCCAGCCTCCATCATGGTGACCTTCTTGTCGGCTGGAGTCTCCAAAGAAGGAAGTGACCTTGGCAGAGATTACCATAAAATATGCTATAAGAGAGGAAATCATTGGAACTTTATTCATAGAAGAATTTCTATTCATAGTCATTTTTAATGTATTAAGGAGAAAGACTTTTTTATTTACTCCTATTGAATATGTTTATCCATCCTGGTGCCCTTGGTCAGTCTTCCTGGGATTGTTTGCATATATGCAAAACTGTGAGGAAAAGTGGGAATTATATGTTTATGTGGAGCTCTATATAGGCTTGTTAATTCTCTTTATTTTCTCTAGTGTTTTAAGCTTTCTATATTCATACTGAGTAGCTTTAGAAGCCAGATTGTATCATTTTAATCAGATGGCCCTCACAGAATGGACACTTAGCTTAAAATGTTTCCTATGATGAAACTACATGGTGTAGAAAAAAGGAACAATTCATGAGTAGGAAGACAATTACAGAACCACATTTCTTTTTCTACTACTGAAATAAATGAATTGCTGGTCATGTGTTAGAATGAAATCAACAATTATTTGATTAGATCTGATAAAATTTGGTAGAAAGTTTTTCAACTTATTAGGACTATATCGAGTATACATTTACAAGACGTCTCTAATGATGGTCAGTGCTTTAGGGCGTTAAATAGTCAGTGCCATCCGATATGAGCTGGTATGTCACTTATTAATAAATATGGATATATTGAGATGGCTTTTAAAGATATTTATTAGAGGAAGTTGCTCCTCCTGGCTTTATTTTGCCGGAAGCTAGAGGTCAGCAGGCCAGGGCTGGAGTCTCTTTCCTAAAAATCTTACTGAAGGCCATGGGATAACAAGCTCTCTTGCCCAAAGAAGTGGCTGGTGTTGTCGCTCAGCGCACCAATGTTGGGCTGCGCTGTACTCTGGGGAGGGAGGCAGTGGTGAGATTTGAGTGCATACATGTTTAAAAACCTCTCTGGATGTCCTGTTACCAGCTCGCGGTTTTTTTTCTTTAGAAGGTTATCACACAACAGTGCCACGATGGCAGCAGTTGGTCCCTCTGTGATGCAGCTCAGCCAAAGGGCTCAGAAGTGGAAGAGGTGTAGGAACTGAGAGGCCCCACTGAGCCTGCGGCTGGCCTTTGGCTGAGTGTGGAATGCAGTCAAATCATGCTATGAAAGAGAAAGAGGAGTGTGCGTGTGCGTGTGTGTGTGTGCGTGTGTGTGTGTGTGTGTAGGGGGCAAAACCGCGGGATGGAGGAGAGGAACAGGGACGTTTCTTCTTATTCCACTGGGATGTAGGACAAGATGAAGGGTGGTAAAGCCTTGGGAGTGTGAGAGCCACCATCATCCCGTGGGGCATGGTGGTGCACACCTGCAGCTTTGTCTGGACCACTTCTCATGCACACTGAACTCAAATTAGGACTTGTATTGCCTGATAGAAATCATACACCAGCTCCGAGAGAGACCAGCTGACCCATGGAAGCCCTTCTAACTCTCTATGCTAAACAGAACTTCAGAAACGTGTGTCAGTCCTAGATCTCCTAGCCTGCATCCTGCAGGTGGTCCTGGGGGAGCTTCCTGGGAGTCGAAGGCTCCGTTCTAAGCAGACAGATCAATGATGGTTTCATTCACAGTTCTAGGCCTGGGAGATTCAAGAGAAAGCAAATGAGACTGCAAAGCCCTGCAGTCAGGTGGCGGGTGTTGAGAAAAACTCTCTTAACAGAGAAGCAGCCTCCAGCAAAAGCTGGAAAGAGCAGGTGTGGCTGGAAGGTCTGACCTGAGCACACCCCCCGGGCAGTTGCTCTGGCCCGTTGCTCTCCGAGTGACCTCACTGTTGTGCTCCCGCAGGCCATTCCAGACAGGTGACCAGCCTGTGAGTCAGGCCTGCCTGGACTCAAAAGTTGATACAAGCCGGAGACCCATTCCTGTAACTGAGCAGATTTGATCCTTGGCTTCCGAGGTGTTACCCCATCCGCGGATAAAGTAGCTCTTGTTTTATAGCTTCCCTCCAGGTTACAAGGAAGGAGTGCATTTCCCCCTCCTGCCAGCTTCAAGGCAGGTCGTGTGTCTTCAACTTTTCCGAGTCACCCACTTCTTTTCTTGTCTCAGGTCAGACTTCCCGGAGTTTCAGAGTAATTTATTGATGCGTGACACTGACCTTAGGATTGTTCGTTGTTCAGAGCGAAATCCCAGAGTTCCGTGTGGCAGTTCTTATGCTTGGACATGGTGCGTATTTCTGAGGTTCGTCCATCCTACAAAGCATTCTTTACTACTCGGTATGTCAGAATTCCATCCGAGAGTGCTTAATTCTCTCTCCCTTTCTCTCTTTCTCTCTCCCTCTCTCGGATCAAGAAAGACTTCAGAGGCAGGCAGATCCTATGATCAGAGTGACACAAGACACATGATAACCTATTGGAAGCATTTTTTCCTCTTAAGGAAATGAAATACTTCGTGGAGTTACTACTTTGCTCCAATAAAATAATGTAATGAACCAAATTTAAATAAACCTGATACATGACAAATGCCCAATAAATCAATATTAGTTTTCTTCCCTTCATAAATTCTACAGGACAGAGAGCTCCCCAAAAAGGCTTCAATAAATACTGTTTTTATGCGTTTTTAAAAGGTTGCAGATGCACATTAAACATTCAGGTAGCACTTAGTATAGCTTGAATCTTAAGTGTCCCCCAGATGGTTTCTATGATAGAGGCTTGGTCCCTAGTGTGGTATCATTGTGTGCTGGCAGTAACTTTAAAACATGGGTCCTGAGGAGAGGTTTGGGGACATTGAGAGTGCCCTTCAAGGGGATTGTGAGACCTGTTTCTTTCTTCTTCTTTTTCTTTTTTCTTTTTTTTTTTTTTTGAGACAGGGTCTCGCTCCGTGATCCAGGCTGGTCCTGAATTCACTTCAGAGCCCAGGCTGGCCTAGGACTCAAGGCAATCCTCCTGTCTCAGCCTCCCGAGTGCTGGGATTACAGGCGTGCGCCACCATGCCCAGTTTATGTGGTGCTGGGGAATTGAACTCGGGTACTTGGCGCTTGGCTTAGCATTTGCTCAAGCGCTTTAGCCGCTGGGCCATTCCTCCAGCCCCGAGACCTGTTTTTTTCTTCTGTCTTTTCTGATTCTTGGCCATGATGTGAGTGGCTCTGTTCTTCCATGTTGTCCACCATAATGTAATGATCCATCTTCCACATTTCTCACCAAAAGAGTGAAAGCAACGGGTCCACCAGTCGTGGTCTGGGATCTCCAAAATTGTGAGTCAGAATAATTTTTTTCTTCTTATAATGTGGATATCTCAGATAGTGATGGAAAGCTGACTACTACAACACTAGCACATATGTAAAAGATAATTTAAAAGTCAACTAATATTCTCCACTATTGGATTTTTGATATAAATCTTTTCAGCATTATATATGCACATATATTTAATATTAATCATTTTTTTTGAGATAAGGACTTGATAGGTAGTCTAGGCTTGCTTAGAACTCATTATGAAGTCTGGGATGCCTTCAAACTCACGGTGATTTTTCTGTCTCAGCCTCCCAGGTGCTGGACTTGTACTACCTTGCTTAGCCTAATCATGACTTTTCACTAAGAGAAACTTACATACAATGACATGCACAGATTTTGCTCAGTTTAATGAGTGTTAATAAATATATTTGAGTAAGTGACCTGCAGAGAGTTTTCACATCTGTGTTTGCAGTCACTCACCAGTCTGATTTCTACTCCTAAAAGTTTAGGTTTTCCTGTGCTTGGACTTGAACATAACCCACAGAGGGCAAAGGGTGAAGTACAAAAGGCTTTGCATCCCTAGTGGGGCAAAATGAGCCCTGGACTAAATCTGTTTATAATGCTTAAAAATAAGACTCTTAGGGTCAAACTATGTCCAGCTAACTTAGCTCAAAAATATTTTTAGGGATTCAAAAATACCCAGCAAGCCCATGTTGTCTGGCACCAATAAAGTATTACTGGCATCTTAAAGAAGCAGGAAAACATGACCCATCACACACACACAAAATTGTCCAGTTGGAATTTTCCACAAAATGACATGGATGGCAGAGTAACCACACACAGACCTTAAGAAAGTGATAATTTCACACGTGAAAAGAAGCTTGAAAAATACTGAACAAGCCAAGTGAAAGAGGTGAATATATGAGCAAGTTCCAAATCAAAACTCTGGTGACAAGAGCTGAAAAACAAACTTGAAGGAGATTGGACAGGAACAGACAGCAGTCAAGACTGCGGAAGAAAATGAAATGGCTTGGCGTGACGGCAGTAGATACTCCCCAAAATAAAACACAGATAAAAGAAAGACTGAAAAGAAAGACCAGTAGTCAGTTAGCGAGCTGTGAGGCAACTTTGAACATCTGAATATAAATGTAATTGGAGTCCTGGGGCTGGGAATATGACAGAAAAAACGGAATAGTGCGTGGAAGAAACTATCTCATATTTAACTAAAGCTATAAACACACAGATCCAAGAGGCAGACATCCAATACACCCCGAGCGCAAGAAGTGTGAAGGCAAATGCGAAGGCAAATTGTAGTCACATCACTCAGCGATGAATACAGATCTTTTAGAAGTAACCAGAGACGAAGACACAAGATACACAATCCAAAGTGGGAACACCAGAAGGGGCCAGGGCTGTAGCTCAGGGGTAGAGCCCGTGCGCTAATGGGCGCACGGCCCTGAGTTCCAGCCCCGGGGGAGGGGGGGCGGGGTGGAGGGGAGAAGAAAATAAAATGAGGGGGCTTGGTTAGGGCATAGACCATTAATTACAGTGCTTGCATAGCAAGCACAAGGCCCTGAGTTCGATTCCCCAGCATCACATAAGCAGGGCACGGTGCTGCACACTGTGATCCCAGCACTCGGGAGGCTGAGTCAGGAGGATTTCTGTGAGACCCTAGGCCATTCTGGGCTACTACAGTTAGGACCAGCTTGGATTTCAGAGCAAGATTCTGCCAGGAAAAAAAAAAAAAAACAGAACAAAATGAAGCAAAACAAAACAAAACAAATACCCCCCCCACCATCATCAGAAAAGAGACATTATCAGAAAGAGATAGAAAAGAATAATAATAAATTTTTATTCTGAAATAATTTAAACAGGGGTATAGTACATGACATCTTAAAATACTCAAAGAAAGCTAACCTAGAATTCTGTATCTAGTAAAAATGTCTTTCAAAAGGAAAAGCAATAGTTTTGCAGACACAACATAATTAAGGATTTTAACATCAGAAGAAATTCTCTGTAAGAAATCATAAAGAATATACTTGGGGCAGAAGAGGATACAAATTCAATCTGTATATACATGATCGTTTTGAGAGCCTTTGCAGTAATAATCCATGGGTATGTTGTTTACCATTTAAATTCCTTGAAAAGAAAATCGATCACTAAAAAACCAAAATAAAAACACCATGACGTTGGGCTTGCCACATGTGCAAAATAGAATACCACACCCATAGTACAAAGTTCATGAAACAGGGACTGGAAGTGTATTTTGTAAGGTTTATAATGTACAGAAGGTATGAGTTTGATGATGTATGGAAGCCGGCTGTGATAAGTTCGAGACATATTTCACGACCTTTAAATAATGTAACAAATAATGTAATAATAATAATAAATAATGTAACAAAGGGTATAAAAAGAATAGTACAAATGCATAGTTAATTGTTAAAAAACGGTCATGAAGGCAAAGAAGAAGAAAGACTTACAGTTTTCAAACTCAGCTTCCACCTTGGCAAATTAGAGGAATTCAAGCAAACAAAACCCAAAGAAAGCGAAGGAAAACACGTAAAAGACCAGAGCCAGAAATCAGTGAATTAGAAAATGGGAACGCCGCAGAGGAGTTAATGAATGGAGAGATGGTTCTTGGAGGTCATTAAAGTTGATAGTGTTTTAGCTAGTCTTTTTAGGGGAAACAGAGAAGGTACAGTGTACCCACATTGAGAAAGGGAGAAGCTGTATATCTCATTCTAAAGATATTCAAATATTAGGGGCAAGGTAATGCATACTACACTCTTCTATTTACATAAAATTCTGGAGACAAGCAAATTATTCAGTGCTGACAGAAAAGTGCCGGGTACAGGCATGGAGGGAGGACTGGTTTATGAGGGAAAGTCACTCATTATGAGGAAACTTTTGCAGTTGATTAAGTGTTTGTAATTTTGATTACAGCAATGGTTTCATGAGTGTATACACATAAAAGCTGATCAAATTGCACCCTTCACACATGTTCAGATTAGTGTTCTTTAATTATACATCAACATGGTTTCTTTGTAATGTTGCCAGTTGTTGGTTAATGTTAGGTCTTAACAAGTCCAACACCACGCGCTTGCGTCATTCATGGGACGTTAGCTTCTCTGTTTCCAGTAGCAACATAAGGCATCTTTATGTCCCTGTATTGGAAAGTCATCCAGTTAAAATGTAAATGACTTAGGGAAACCCCTAACCACTACAAGGCAAAAATGATTTTTCAAAGTAAATTGTTTATAGACAATGGATTTAAGCGATTCTTTGGTTTTGAGTAGCAAGCACTAGTCTTTTCTTGTTTAAAAAATAGTTTATAACGGACCCGCCTTGAATCTGAATTTCACTTTACCCTTAAACACCAAAGACTTAATTAGTTGACTAGAATAAACATCTAATTGTAACTTATATAAGTGAACGTCAATATTTTATACTAATTCTTTGCATCTAAATAGATGTTCTCTTATCTGCTTCTTTTTAATAAAATTCAGTTTCATTGATATATAATTGACATGTAATCAACTTCACAGATTAGAATGTGCAATTCCATAGAGCTTGTCCTATTTTACACTGTGACGCCATCAGTATACGAAAGCTAAATCCCCACAGTTTCTACCAGTCTTCGTGTAATCAAATCCTTTCATCCACAAGCCCCCACCCGGTCTCTCTTTTTATTGATATGTACAAGTGCAGAATTTAAGGTTTACAATGGAGTTGAGCATTTTTGCACATACTTTCCTTGTCAAAGTGACAAGGGCTTTCCTGTTCTCCCTTTGTCCCTCCGTTCCCTCCCTTCACACCCCCCCCCCCCCCCCCACCCGGTCTCTTATTCTCAGATTGCTGATCTGTTTTCTGTCACTATAAATTGGCTTTGAATTTTCTAGACTAATTGAAATTATGCATTCTGAATTCTTTCCTATCCTTTGACATCTTACCCTCAACATAATAATTTTAAGATCTATCTATATAAATGCACTGGTTACCAACTAATTATTTTTTCTTACTGAGAAGTAAGTATTCCATTGCGTACATATACCACAGTTCGCTTATTTCAGTGTCGGTTGATGTACATTTGGTTTGTTTCTAGTTTTTCACCGTAACAAGTAAGGCCGTTAGGAACATTTATGGTAAATCTTTTTTCAAGCGTATGTGTTTACTTCTTTTGTGTAAATACTTAGGAGTCGAATGGCTAAATATTGTGACAGATACATTCTTAACACTTTCATTTTACGTCATCATTCCATTTTTGTAATTACAAGAAAGTTGAACTTACCTTAGTATGGGCGTATTTTCTCAGTTAATGATTCGACATCTGACACACTATTGTTAATGGAAGTCTGTGTTTTATTTAGACTTCCTTGTTTACCCAATGTCCTTTTCACTCCAGGATCTTACCTGAGTCACTACATTCTAAGTCTCCTTGGATCCTCTTGGCTGTGGTGATTTCTTAGGCTTTCCCGATTTTTTATGACCTTTACTATTGTGAGCGGTACTGAGTAGTTACCTTGCAAAATGTTTCTCAGCTGAGATTTTTCTAGTGCGTTTCTCATTAGCTTGGAGTTAATGCCCTTTTTGGAGTATGTTCACCTCTCAGAAGCTTCTACACCACTTCCGGGGTAGTCATCCCACGTTCCGTTCTTACCAGCAGAGATGAGAGCTGCAGCTGTTCCTCCTTTTTGGTGATATTGGCACAATCTGCCATTTTTCACTCAAGTATTTTAATGGGTGTGATGAGATATCATTGTGATTTGATTGTGGTTGGTAATATTTAACATTTCTTCATATGTTAGTGGTGCTTACGTGAGATTCCTCCAAGGTTCATGTGTGGGAGGCTTGGTCCCCAGGTGGGATTATTGGGGTCAGGGGTGGAACCTTTGGGAAACTGGAGCTTGGTGGCAAGTACTTAGCTTATTGGAGACATTCTCTCAAAGGGGAATCTCATTGCTTAGTCTGTTTCTGTTTTCTGGTTCACAATGGAAACACTTTGCTCTGCCACACACTGTTGCTATGATGTCCAACATCACATCACCAGAGGCTCAGTGCAAGAGGGGTTACCCCGTCCTAGACTGGGACTTTCACAACTGTTACTAAGTAAAATTTTCTCTTCATAAGTTAATTGTCTCAGATGCAGTAATAATGTCTCATTGCAGTAATAATGTCGATTTTGCCATTTTCTTGTTGTGTCTTATTATTGAGTTGTAAAATTTTTTGTTGTATTTTGGCTACAAGCCTGGCTGTTGTTGTTTTTCAATTGGTAAGATATATGTGCCTAAATGTGTTCTCACAGTCTGTGACTTGGCTTTTAAGTTTCTTATGTTATCTTTTTACTTCTTTATATACTTAGACTGTGGATAGCACAGTGTACCTTTGCGTTGAATGACATTCCTAGCCCATGTTTTGATTTTTGATTTTGAGACAGGATCTCACTAGGTGGCCAAGTTTCCCAGGCTGAGCTTCACTATGAACATTTACATTTTATGATGACACTGTAACTGGAACTGAAAATTTGATTCCATTGTTCACACAGAATGTATAAGAATAAAGCCTTCCCCATCCCCCTCTTAGTGCAATGTCTTGGGATATTGATGGTTTTTATGTAGCTGAGAATAATGTAATTTTCAATCTTTAGAAATAAATTCTTAGATTCTTAGACTTTTATTCAATATACCAAGTATGAAAGCAGTGGTAAAAATCAGTCTATCATGTCTAGAAATGAAAAGTAATGAATAAATTTAATATGATGATGTTTTTTCTTAGAATAATTGAGAATGTAGCTGTGATATGCTAATCACTATCACATGGGTGCTATTTCATGAATTTGCTAGTACTTTGGTGATACACAAGTGGAAAAAAAAGCCCAGGAAACCAAAAAGTTTGATATTCTAAAACTATAGGTTGCAGTGGCAGGGCAGTTTAAAAAAAAGAATGATAGGAAATAACCATTGAACGCTAATAGCGGTTGTAATGAGGAGGATCGTAAAGTTTAACTCAGTTCAGAAAATTAATCCAAAACTGAATACCTCTAGCTCTGGGTTGCAGTACCCAAAAGTAAACAAAAGTCCCAGTGGGCATACTTTGAATTCTGCGAAAAAAGTTGCAGCTCTAGCATTTGCTTGGTAGCTTAGGAGATTAGCAACTCAGCTTTACTTTAGAACACTTGCCAGAAACATTTTGCTATTACCAAGACCTTATTCAAAGAAATGACCATCCTGATACGCACTTGCTGTGATCATCACAGAATGAAGAAGTTGCTTGAGAGTACTGGAGGGATAAAAAGGAACCAGGGTTCTAACACGGAATTTTCTCTTAGGCAATAAACAAAACATGGTCACAACTGTTAAAAAAAATCAGTGGCTATTTCTGCTATTTGTGTAGAAGGGTATACTTGTGTTTCTGTCTGCTTATTCCCTATACATAGTTTCATAACTTGGCTATAACTTTTGTGGTAACTATTTTTTCCCCTAAATTTCGCATGATCCTGCATAATAGGACTAACTCCTAACCTTGGATGTCGGTAGTCCTATCTGATGTGCTCTGTCAAGGTCGATAGTTAGGAAGGGGTAATTAAAACGGGTTCTACGTGCCTCACATTTCATACATTATTAACATTTATCATACTAGATTTATTGAATAACACCTTTGAATTTTTTCACCATAAAACTAAGACAGCATTAATCATTGCACTGTAAAAGTGTAATAATAGTAATTTTTGGAGTTCCTGCTGTATTTAAAGCACCCAGTAAATACTTTACATACCTTTCTTAAAACAGCAACGCTCATCTTCGAAGGCTCCGTGAGGATTCCAATAGATGTCGCATGAAAAGCAAGAAAGCCAACTCTGGCACAGGTGAAGAAGTAAGTGAAAAATGATCAGTGAAATGGAGCTATTATCATCACGGTTGTTTATCCTACCAAAGCCGCATATTGGGATTATAGACCGTTTTATAACAATGGCGTGCTGACATTTATCATTACGTATATAACTTTGCACATCTGCAGCTATTTCCTGAGGCTAGGCTTTTGAAAGTGGGATCACTGTCCAGACTCATTTAGCAGCAAGTAATAAGAAACACCCTGAGCTGTTCAGAGAAAGGCTTTTGTTAGTGTAATAGGAAATATGACCTTCAGGTAGTGCCAGAGTTTGTGCATCAAAAGTCTAGCCTTATACCAAGAGATTGAGTCTCTCTCCTGTTCTGTGATAATTTAAAGGCCCTCAGGAAAGTGTGCGGTGCCTACTCCTGACTGTAGGCTTCTCTGTGGCCAAGAGAAAAGACATCTGTTCCCCGCGGGTAGGAGCTCCTCCCTTGGGTGGGCAGCAGGGTCCAGAGCAGAGGTACTGTCCTGGGTCAGAGTTTATGCATGTAACAGTTTTAATGTATAGTAACATATTTCCTTGCAAAACATTCTCTGCTTCCACCAATGGTAAATGTGAGCAGCTGTTTCTTCATCAAGCTAACATATTTCCAATCTATTTCACGAGGTCCAACTTTTTCAATCATCATAATTTAGGTAATAACATATAGGAGACTCTAATGCTATATCATTTTTCCTAATGTGGAATATCTTTTCTGCCCCTTTAGCTCCTTGTTTATTAATTTACTAGAGACACCGTCTCCTTTGTTTCTAATTTTGCATCGTTTCAAAGGTGCTGAGCTCAGTCCGCAACCTTGTACTCTCTCATAAAACCAGTCAGCACTTAATTACTATTAAATTGGCATTTAATGATCTTTAAAATCTGTATCTGCATACTTACTGTACTTTATCATGCTTTAGTAGCATAATTATTACAATATTTATAGCCAGAAACAGACAGCACCACGCTACCTTCTC
This sequence comes from Ctenodactylus gundi, assembly GCA_004027205.1. Lineage (NCBI taxonomy): Eukaryota > Metazoa > Chordata > Mammalia > Rodentia > Ctenodactylidae > Ctenodactylus > Ctenodactylus gundi. Next base: position 115,388 of record PVKB01003711.1, read on the forward strand.
TCCTCGGCTATACTGTCTCACTGAGGCTTTTCTTTCTTTTTCCGGAGTAGACATCTTCTGCTGTCTGTTTCTGTTATATAGTCCATAGGATGACTGCAAAGGGCAGATCCTTGGCTACCCAGTTTAGATTTCATATTTTAACCACGTACAAGGGGTGACTGGCTTTCTTACTGCCCATGGTAAATGCTCGTACTGGGTCAGGTTCCTATTTCTTGACCGTTGAGGTGAGGTCAAGGTCAGGGTCATGCAGCGGAAGTACAAATGGTTATCAGCCCCTGTAGGTGTGGTATATCTGTTCCTAGAAAAGAGGAAAAGTTTTGGACGGCTGTGGCACGAGTCACTGGAACATCACAAGAACTTCGAAGCTCAAGTGTGAATGAGTGACCGGAATTCAGGGTGTCTTTCCTCGCTTGTCCATGAACTGTAGGGAGGGTTAGATATAAATTAGTCCTGGAAAGTAAAGCTTAACTTTATGCTGAAAATTTTCATGAGTTTATTTCATGAAAATGATGGAAAATGAAAATACGATAGATGGAACAGAAAATAGTATTCCATCTTCTTGGCTTTCATTTAAACAGAACATGCCATTACCTGTACTCAGAAGCTTTTGCAGATTCTCAGCTCATGAGAGTCGTTTTCACAGTGTCTGTCATATCTACCAGGTGATTCCCTGGTGCCAGGACCTGTGGCCTCCAGCCGCTTGTTACATTGTGTGGTTGGGGTGACATCAGCGCTCTGGGTTTTCCCAGATGTGAGTCCTGGGGCTTTTAGTATGAGCTGTTTTAAAGTCAAAGAAAGTAAGCACACAGGTCTTGAAGAGGCTTCTCTATAGTTTAAAATACTTCCCCTCTGCACGAATGATCAGAGTTAAACTGAGAAAAAAAAAAAGAAAGAAAATTTAACTCAGGGAGAGAGACCTTTTTAGCTGTTAGGTGTCTGGGCATTTCTATAACGTATTCCAGGTTGGGGAAATTCTTTCAGCTCTTCCTGCCCTGTCTCCCACTTTCTGTATTCCTTTTTCTATATTCCTTTTGCAGAGTTTTTTTCTTTTCCTTGCAGGACCTGGCTACGCAAGCTCACGCCTCTGAGCTGATGCAACCTTTGTTGTGTCTGGGTTTTCTGGTGGGTAGCAGGAGTCACTGCTTTTTGTGTGATAAGAGATGTAGCAAGAGTCTACTCTTTTCTGAGTCATAGGAGTCTACACTTCACCATTGTCCAACTCAGGTCTCATTTCTGTTTCTATGGCTCCCCAGCCAATCTCCCTCTCTGCCACTTCCGATGTCATACTTCCGTCCTAGGTGAGCCACTTGCACTTCGGTTCTTCACTCTTCAGCGTCGAACAGATTGGCCCGATACTTGCTTGGTGTCACATGTAAGTCCCTGACTTGTAGAGGATGGAGAGGCATAATTCTTCTTTGCAAGTATCTTTTCATCTCAGAAGGACATGGAAAGGAGCACACAAGGCAGCATAGTTAGAGGTTATGATAATGTTTAATGTGGCTGGGTGTCTGGAGGAAGGTCAAGGCAATTTTTTTCTCTTCCTGTCCCTTCATTGTGTAGAGAGCTCCATTAGTGGAACTTGCCTTGGCCTTCTCTGCTCCTTCCTAGTTCTACTCTAAGGAGTAGTAAGGTGAGATTAGTCCCATCATACAGGCTTTATATTCCGTTCTGTTAGCTTGATCACTGTTCTTATATCGGTGAATAGGCTGGGTCTGTGCCTGGGAGAGCAAGGAAACCTGATTCTGTGATCATTGTTAGGAAGTTCCTCTGTGCTTTTCCCTGTAGGTAAAAGCTCATCACTAGTATGTCCTTTTTTTTGGTCAGTAATAAAGATTTTGATATCATCTGCCTTATTTTTTGTTCTCTTTTCACCAGAGCCCAGGTAGGAAGAATAGGTACCTGATGTGGCCCCTTCATAGCTCCCTGTACATAGGTGTACAGGACAATAGGGTTTGAGAAAGCAGGACGCATGGTGTAACACAGAGGAACACAGAGAAACTTTTCCTTCCACGAAGAACAGTGCACCCAAAGGAGGATCGCTGAGTCTTCAAGGAAGATTGGGACCCCAGGCTCAGTGGCCAAGAATGTCCAGAGGTAAAACTAGCTAGGAAAAATAGGCAATCCAATCACAAAGGCTCTGCCGTGTTGAGTGATTTTGTTATTTTTCTACAGCTGGTAGAAGACCTATTTAAAGAATTTGAAGTTGAGACATTCTCTGAGGAAATCTGGGTGCCAAAACTACGCAGGCAGCTGTAAGAAGCTCTCACTCTGTGAGCGAGGTAGGTGGTGGTTGGAGAAGGCTGGTCTTGCACTTGTCCATGTGACAGGTGACGGTGGCAGAAGAAGAAAGTGAGTGTGCTCAGAAGATCTTTGTGAGGTGCACTTGGTAGGACACACTGGGTGAATGTGGAGTTAGAGGAGTTCAGAAAGTCCACACTGGCTCCTGGATTTTAGGCTCAGGCATCTGGAGGGATGGATGAGATGAGGTGTTGCTGATTATTACATCTTTCTAGACACCTAGGATGTCGTGTTATATCTAAGTCACTGACAGTTCAAACACACTAGGTCGGGCTGGAGGAACAGCTCAGTGGTTAAAGTGCTTGCTTAGCAAGCGCTAAGTCAAGTGCTGAGTACCTGAGTTCGATTCCCTAGCACCACATAAGTTGGGTGTGGTGGCGCATGCCTGTAATCCCGGCACTTGGGAGGCTGAGGCAGGAAGATTGCCCTGAGTCCAAGGACAGCCTAGGCTCCATAGTGAGTTCAGGACCAGCTTGAACTACAGAGCAAGACCCTGTCTGAAAAACAAAAACAAAAACACTAGGTCATGACCTCCTCAAGTGGAGATGGTGGCTTTCATTTGAGCATCCACAGGGTTATCCACACTGTTCAACATACAGTAGATTTGGGAGACTCAAACCACTTCTTGAATTCTTTATGCTTTCTTGAATTAGCCATTCCTACAGTTTGAATTCAGAATGTTCTTTACAGGCTCCTGTGTTTGTTAAAGGCTTGGTTCCCAGGATGGTGCTACTGGGAGGTAGTGGCGCCTTCAAACGTAAGGTCTAGGAGAAGACCCTTAGGTCACAAGGGCATGCCCTCAAATGGGAGAGTGGGATCTCGGTTTTTTCTTCTCTCATTTGTCCCCAGACATGAGGTGAGGGGTTTTGTTCAGTCGTAAGTCTTCACTGTATTGTGCAGCCACAGATCCAAAGCAACAGGGTCACCCAATATGGACTATAGCCTGTAAAATTGTGTGAGCCAGAAATAAGCCGTTTCTCTTTATAATTTACTTATCTTAGGGGGTTTTTTTGTATAGTGGCAGAAGGCTGAGACATAAGTAGTACTTCCTATGTGTCTGACACTCTTCTAGGTGCTTCTCAGATACTATTTTACATGCTCTTTCTAATAATCCTATGAGATAAGTCTTCATATCTTTTTGGATATACAGTAGGAAACTGAGACATAGGAAGTTAAGTAATAAACTGATGTCATGGTAAGTGATAGAGATGGGTTTTTAAGCTCAGGCAGTCTGATACCAGCAGAGATGCCCAATGAATTACACTGTCTCTGAAATTTGCTGTACTAATCCCTTCAAGTGATATCCATTCACTTTCAATTGCTGGGCATCTCAAAACTCAGCTCTGATGTCCTCTGCCGTTCCGGCCTTTTCCTGGGCCCCAAGGCCGGGTGCACAGGTCCTCCTGCGTGTTTCCAGGAACAAAACTACTTCTTGCAGCTGTCCACTCACCTCTCAGCTCCCTCCCGAGCTCGCTCTTCGACAACAGCAGTTTGTCTCTAATTGTGTCAGAGCGCACAGCATCCAAAACAAATGACCTAGCGAGGTACGTATCCTCATGGCAGGTGCCAGGCTGAGCCTTGAGAGATGGAGTAGGGGCTGGTAGAGGAGTGAGGGCGACATACACGTAGGGCAAGAGATGGCTTTTCAGGGTCTCAGCCTGCTAATCTCGCAAAGAGAGAATTTCCTTCCAGCAAGGGCTCCAGACATCTGTTTTTCATCTGACCATCCATTTGTGATTTTCCTCCTCTTCCTCCCTCCGACTCTTGGGCTAGGCTGCAGCCGGAAAGCCCTTGTGGAAGTCAAGTTCGCAGTAAATCACTGAAAAGGCTCCAGGGCTTTCAGGCTCCTTTTTCACTGGAAAGAGCTGAAAGCAGCAGCAGAGGCTGGTGAGGGCTAGTAAAGAGAGCTGGCCTGGGATTTTTCTACCTCATTGAACAGGGAGTGAGCAGGTGGGGTGTGTGTGTGTGTTAGGGTGTGTTCAAGTGTTGGCTCAGGCCCTTCTTTTTGGTTCTTGGTAGAAGGCAGGGGGCAGAAACTCCCTCACACTCTCCTGCCCAGTCCCACTAAGGACAAGGCTGCTGTCCTTCCATGCTGCTCTGTGTTTGCTGCCCACTGACTTCACAGGAAAGTAAACAGGGTTGGGAGGTACGCCCAAATGACCTAGCAGTTGTGGGCAAATTGGAGCTGAGCTAGACAGAGGAGGTCAGGAGGCCGTAAAAGTTAAGTATTAGGAAATGCCCTGTTCTACACGCCTTCTGGAAGGCTGCTGGTAGAACTGCCTTTCTCAGTAACACCCTTTCTTTCAAACTTATTTTTAGTCAGTGGAACTACTCTCAGGAGAGCCAGGAGAGAACTGAAGGTCGCACAGGCTCAGAAAATCATGGATTATCCTCTTAGGACAGCGGAGTGCTTAGGCTTTCAGAGACTGTGCAACTCTGCTCAGATCATTGACATCGAGCTGTGGCTTCAGCAGTGCTTGTAACTCAAGTGATGCTGTGTTAGGAACAAGTGGACGTTGCTGTGGCATTCTTGAGGCCTAGTGGTAGTAACAATTCTGTTTTGAACTTGGTTGTACTTGGGGAATCTTCTGTTGGAACTCCAGACATTGGTTATTCTTTCAGAAGACTTAGAATCAATTAGGGTGGGATTTGAGGGTATCGTGCTTGGTTTTGAATATTTTAAGATGGTCTCCTCTGTTTTTTTGGCCTGTCAAAGTCCCAGGGTGAGGATAGAACTGATTCTTAGTCTAGGAATCTTTCCATTAAAACATTGGCCTAATTTAGTAGACAAAGTTGGAGAATTCTCATGATATGAAAAAAGATTTCTGTGCCATGTCCAAGTGTGAGAAGGAGTCTGGGAAATCTGGTTTCCAGAAAAATGTTGAGGGCTTATGAGAAGAACAGATGAGATTATTTGAAATTGAGACCCTTCCTAACAGGCCAGTACTTACGGTTGTTATTATGCAAGTCTTGGCTCCGTTTGTATTTTAGGATTCCCAGGAAGAACCTCCTGTTCCCCACAATGTTGGCTGAAGCCTTCCATTTAAACCTGTGGATGAATATTTCAACACTGACCCTGTGGGCATCTGATGGTAATGGGCTGGTAAGACTCATAGAAAGAAGTAAGTGATGATATCAGAGTTGAGGGCCATGTAGGAGAGCTTGAGCATCTGAGCTGAAAAGGGACAGAGAATCTCCCACCCCTGCAATGGACAGAAGTGCAGATTCCCATGGAAAAGGCCTTGATTTTAATCACGAGAGCATCTGGAGATCTCCCCACAGCTTTGTTTGACAAAGAGCTTTGCTATTGGGACAATTCACTACACTTAGCTCCTTTAGGAATCCATGCTGGAGACCCCACAGGAATGAAAAAAAATATTTTGGGGGGAGGACGACCTCAACCATGAATTCGACAGAAATGTACAAACGACTCAAATCCACTTATATGAGGTAGTACAAATAACTGCAACAATAACATCTAATTTTTAAGGAGTCCTTGTTACATGCCAGACACTGCGAATCTCTGTGTAAATTGTGTCATTTAATTATTTGAATGATACTAAGAGAAATACACTCTTACTGCCCCCATTTTGTGTATGAGAAAACTGAGGCAAGGGGAGAGTGGTTAAACAACTTGCCCAAATTTACACAACTAATCAGCCACTGAGTTTATTTCTACCCAGACTGGTTGACTGCAGAGTCTGTACTTATCATGCTGTGTTTACTGCTTCTGTGGAAACAGCTCTGAGATGTAAGTCAACACTTAGCCCACAGCCTCTGTGGAATATCACTTGATACATCCTTGCTACTGTGACTAGTAAACGTGCCTCGTGCTTGGAACACAGAACAGGCGGGCCTCCGGCAGCTGGATGCTTAGTACTTTTCTTCCATTATTTTGAGAGCAACCATCGACAAAGTCTGCACTTCTAATACTCACACTAATCTCATTTCAGTGGGTGGAAGCAGGAGAGGGTGAACTTGGATACTGTTAACCTCCTGAAAATATGTTAAGGAGTACTAATATTCCTGGAGATGTCAGAATATGACTGAGCAAACCAGAAGGTAGGAGGAGAGGACAGAAAACTCCAACACCCCCATGTTTTCACCCCTCTTGGATATATGCAGTGGAAAGAATGAAAGGCCCAGCATGAGAGAAACCAGCTAGCCGATGTCTCCAGGCCAATGGGTAAAAGTGTCCTAGGATCACACAGCTCAGCCCAGGGGGCCTGTATCCTGCCCCGACATCCTGTGAGCCCAGCAGAGCACCTCTTGGTCAGTCACTCTTGAGTAGAGACCTTTGATTCTCCATCTTAATTGCACCGTTTTATGAATGAATCCCATGCTCTCAGAGGAAACTAGCTTTCCTTGCGCCCGTCCAGCTTTGGGCCCATGAATAGTGCTATCTTTTCTACTCAGCTGCCCCTTGCCCTGCACTTGGACGGGGGAGCCTTTGTTTTCGGGGTATGGAGAAAGAAGCAAGCACTTGAGTGGATTCTGAACCTTTCCCCTACAAACTGATGTTTAGGCACACAGCACGTTGGGTGGGTCTTCAGGAGGTCTTCAGGCCTTCAGGAGACTCTCTGGGGCGTGATTTGTAGATCTTCTCCATAACCCTCAGCGGGACCCAGGTCGGAGTAGAGGGATCTGCACGGGAGAAGCCGCTGAGTGGAGGGAACCTGCGCCTAGTGCGACGGGCAGGGGAAAGTGCCTCAGCCAAAGTGACAGTAGGCAGAAACGGCCTTGCTCAGAGCTGGTTTTGAAGGCATCGCTAAGGCCTGGCCACCCCGGGAGCCAAAGCTTGTCACATTCTCCATGAGACTGAAAAAGGACAGGGATAGATTTTTGGCTGTTGTCCTGTGTTTCCCTGCTTTGCGGCTTGGTGTGACCTGAAGACAGGCTGTACAGAGGGTCGACAGCGCCTTGATTTGGTTGATCAAAGCCCTGATTTCCAGTGCGCCCCGTTGCCAAGTCCCTTCAAGCTCCATCTTCCAGTCAAATATAGAAGTGCTGGCTGTTTTGTAGGTTAGCTGCCCAACTCAAGCGAGCTCCTGAAAGTCGAGATGTCTGTCCAGTAAGTTCTAGCTCTCTTACCGTGACCAAACAAGGCAGTGGATTATTACGGAGTAACGGAGGCAGCTAATATTTATCGAACAGACACTCTGCATCAAATACTTTAATAACACGCACACACACGCACACGCGCGCATATAGTTTACTGTGTGCCAGGCACTGTCCTGGGAAGTGGTAAGAAAAATTCCAGGGCTCTCCTGGGGCAACAATTACATGAAAATAATAATGATTTCAGACATTGCTGACCACTGCAAGGGAGATAGCATAGGGAATGGGACAGAGTTGCTCTGGCGGGAAGCACAGGGGTTCTGGACAGATGCCTCTTCTGAGCAGGAGACTTTTGTGCAGAAACGTAGAAGCCAATCCTGCTGAGGAAGAGGACAGTCGCAGGGTGGGGGGCTTCCCGTGGACAGAAGAATGAGGACAGGCTCTTGCGGTAGAAGCAAACTTGAAGACCAGGAAGAAGGCCCTTGGTGGGGTGGCCTGAACTCATGCGTGAGTCTGGCTGGGGAACTATGGGAGTATTCTAGCCCCACCAGAGGTTGGGTTAAGATCTTATTCCCAATAGGAAGCCCTGGCAGGGTTAGTGGGAAACACTGTTACGACTGGTTCTTCCTCCTGTTTTCCTCCCCATCCGTCTTTGTCTTCTTACCTTTTTCTTCTTCATCTGGTATTCCTAGAGATTGAACTCAAGGCCTTCAAGCCAAACTAAACCCACAGCCATTTATTTTATTATCATTATTATTATTTTGACAGGGAGTAAATAGCTAACTTGTCCAGGGTGGGCTTGAATGTCTACCGTTCTGTGTTGGCCTCCCAAGGCACTGGGATCACAGGTGTGTTCCACTGTGCCTGGCTTCATTTATATTTTCACAAGAGCCCTTCGGCTGCTGGTGAGCAAGAATTAGTTGAAGACAGGAGTGAGAGTAGGGAGGTCCTACAATAACGCAGCTAATGGCCCTCACAACAGATGAAGGCTGACATATTATCTTAATGAGGAAACTGAGGTTTCAGGGAGCCTGAATTACTTTGGCCAGGTCATTAGGTAGGAAGTGGAAAGGTGGAGTCCCGTTGGCCGGATATGTTGCTATTCTCTTCAAAAGCCATGGCAAGGCTGCTGTCAGTCATGGCTCAATAGCCAATGAGCAGGGGAGTACTTAGCAGTGGGCTGGGCTTGGTGGTGGTAAGTCAGGCCCCCAGGGCCCTAGCAGGTCTTAATGGCTGACAGACCTGGCAGAGCAGGAGGGTCCTTTCACCCTGCGGCCTGTTTTGTGGCTGTCACAAGGCCTCTGTTCCCACGCAGAGGGTCCTGATTGGTGGTGTGTACCCAGTGTTCCACTGAGGTCAGTGGTCATGCCATGGCTTTAGTCCACCATCTGCCACAGGTTGCAAGCCCTAGTGTGAAGGACAGACATTTTGTTTTCCCACAATAGCCGCTTCCATAGCAACACCACGTGATGCAGCTGGAAAGGCGGTTTGTGAAACAGTGGAGCTGTGCGGAGGAAGGCAGAGCTGGAGAGAGTCACAGAGAAGGAGGCCCTACCGGGTGCTCGGAGGGGGTTACCCTGGGGTCTCTTTCTGTGGTCAGATCTTTTCATTTAGGCTTAGCAAATCCAGATGTTCTTCCAATAGCTCAAACAGTCCAGACGTAAACTTTTCTGCATTTTTTCATCCAGTCTCACAAGAACTTGTGCCCACCTGGCTTTGTGAGTCCCAGGACACCTTCAGGATCCCAGGGTTTGTGAGGACAAACTCTCCCTGGATGGCTTCTTCGTGCAACGCTAGCCACTGGAGGCTGACATGATTTGCTGGCCAAAAGATTTCATGAGACATCCAAGCAGGCTTTTCTTAGAAACAGGAAACTGTCTTCAGCCAAGTTCAAATGCAGCGAAGCACCCCGAAACCTGGGGGCTGCTCCAAAAGCACAGGCCTGGGGCAGACAGCAGGCAGCCACAGCTGGCCGGGCCTTCCTGACTCCTGTCCTGATGAGGGTGATCTCAGCTGCAGTCTCGGTCACTTTTGCCTGCACTCAGGTCATTACGTAGGAGCTGCTAACACACCCACTGAAATATTTTCATCAAAATCATTTCGCAGCTCTAAGTATATATGTGTATGTATGCATGCATGTATCAACATCATGCTACGCGGTTACACTTTACAACCTCAAGACATTTTCTTTTTTCGTGACAGTGGGGATCAAAATCAGGGCCTTTACATTAAGCTACATTCCCAGACCTCCTTTAAAAAATGCCGAGTCATTTTTAATTGCTAAGTTGCCCAGGCTGCACTTGAACTTGTGATACTTCTGCCTCAGCCTCCCAGAATGCTGGGATTATAGGCCTGCCCCAACTGAAGCTCAGCTCTAAGACGTTTTCTTTGGGGAGACACTAGTGCCCAGTAGTATTGGACTGTGCTCAAGCTGCACAGGCAGGTAACCAAATACAGGAGGATGGCAGATGGTAAAGGAAGTGTTGCTCCTGAGCATAACAGGAGAGTCACGCGGAGTCCCTGGAGGAGGGGGCAGATTGGCCGAGCTGCGTTACGAGTCTGTAGCTGTATTTACAAGGACTGAATAAATATCTCCATTTTCCTTGAGGACTGGGGCCACATTTCCGTGATCACTGTGGCATTCCTAACCCTTGGCTGGATACCTGGAATTGAGTAGATGCTCAAGAGCCAGTAGTTGTTGGGTGTATGCATAAATCAAAAAAATGAATGAATGAATAAAATCAATTCACCATTCAAGATCATAACAACCTGCGTTGGAGCAGGGCCTATGGAGAAGAGGAAAAACGTGGGCACATGGTGGAGAATGGCTCTGTTGTGGGATGTGAAGAGAGTAAATGTTAGACTTGAAATGGGAAGAGTTTGGGTTTAGTTTTGGCTCTGTAACTGCATGTGGCTGTGTGACCTCAGATAAATTATTCAATCTCTCTGTGCCCAATTTTTTTCATGACTCAAGCAAGACTTTTAACACCTCCAGATGCTATTGGGACTGAACGAGAACTAATAAAATGTCCAGCACACGGTGCCTCTGAGCACTTGCTAGATTGCCATCTCGGCTTGCCTCTGCGACTCTCTCTCTCTCTCTCTCTCTCTCTCTCTCTCTCTCTCCCTCCCTCCCTCCCTCCCTCTCTCTCTCTCTCGTACTGGGACTCAAGCCCAGGGTCTTCACACTGAGCTATACCTCCAGCCCATTTTTATTTTGAAAAAGGCTCTCACTGAGTTGCTCAGTCTGGACTTGGTTTTCTAATCTGCCTGCTTCAGCCTCCCAGAGTGCTGAGATTACAGGCCTGTGTAGTTTATTTTCCTGCCAATAAAGCTCACCATTATTTTTCACCATCAGACACAGGCCTACTCTAGTTTTAGTGATCTTTCCTCCTGGCCACACTGCCCCCAGTGTGCTGTCTCTCTCGGCCTAGCAGCCTCAACTACGTGTGCCCAGCTTTTCTGTCTATGGGCACTGTGCGTATCAGGACAAGAAGTCCGGATGAGCAACACAGAATAACTCGAGACCACCTTCTCCTGTGTTTTAGGAGCTGCGAGGTACCTGCACCTGTGGATAATTTTTGCATCCTTTTTCCTGACATTGAGCCTAGAGGTGAGCCTCAGTGACTGAGAGGGGCCCACCCTTCCTTTATGAGCAAAAGCTCACACCCAAAAGGAAGCCGCACCAATGCCCAAGCCTCCTTGGGCTCTGTGTGTCTCTCCCATCCTGCTACCACCTACACACGCACAGATGCTTCAGTGACAGTTCTTCTGGGGAGCCACCCTCCCTCTGCCCCCGTCCCCATGGCACTCGGGCTTTCCGATGAGCCTGCCAGCTGAGGGAGTGGTTTCTGTGGTATGGTCTGCCGCAGCTCATTTTCCATGGGGGTCACCAGGCAACCGCCAGAAAGTGACAACTCCTGACGCAAACTCTGCTTCCCCCAATGGCAAGCTCTGGATCCCATTACTCAGCCTGGGCAGGCTCCAGGCTGGCTGTGCCAAGGGCAGCCAGCTTGGGAGGGTGGGGTGGGGAAGCGGAGCCCCTGTCTCAGCAGGGCCTGTGTCGCTGAGCTCTGGGGTGAGGGAGGGAGTGAGGTTATGTTGGGTGGGCAGGTGGGCGCTGCAAGGTTCAAAAATCAGGCATTGGGCCCAAATGCAGCCTTTCCTCTTCTATGCAAGTGAAACCTTTTCCTATTAGTGTGTCACTCTGCGAATAAATGGTGTGTCACTTAAAAAATTATACCAATGTCTCATTTTTTAATACGTGATTTGCAGGTTCAACACAGTATTATTTGCATATTTGAAATTTACCTTTCAACTAGTTGTTTAAGGTAAATATGGTAAGAGTTATTCTCTCTATCCTAGAGATGGGAAAACTGAGTCTCAGAGGGCAATTTACTAATCATCATTCTATTGATGAGTAATTAATTGAAGGAGGTCAGGTTTGTCTTCCTCTTGCGGTACCTGAAGTGTCACCTGGTCTTTTTCCCTAAAGACTCTGCTTTTCTGTGAAGTACAGTTGAGTATATGTTGTGCATGAGTGGATGAATCCAGTTGTGTACTTATATGTTCATTTCAAATACCTAAGGTGGCCCTACTGTGTGCCAGGTAAGGTGCCTAGTGCATGCCGGGGAGAGCAGCAGCTGTGTCTGCAGCCATCCTGCCTCGAGGGACTCACAATGAGGGAACACAGAGGTGTCACAAGTGCAAGTGAAATTTCAAGTGAGCTGGCATATTAGTTACTTTTCTGTTGCTGGGGCACAAGATGGGACACAGGAGAGGGTTATTTTAGCTTTCGGTTTCAGGAGGTCTCAGTGTAGTCACGTGCAGCTGGCGATCTGGCAGAGACAGCTACTCACGGTGTTGCAAGAGGAAGGATCAAGGCTGGGGGAGAAGCCAGGATACGAGTGAATCTTTTCAGGCCACACTCTAAGTAATCTGCCCCTCCAAACAAGGCCCTGCCTTCTAATAGCATGGTGAAATCCGTGACACCAAAAGGCAAGAGGCTTCTGGGGGACATTCCAGATCAAAACCATAATAGTTGGAGACACTGGAGAGGAGTCCAGCAGAGCTGTAGGACAGCGACAGCAAGTGTGCATGTGTTCGGAGGAGGACCTCTGCTTTGCACAGCGTGGTGGGAACCAGCCTTTGATTAGAGTGGGGAAGCGTGAAGGCGTGGTCCTCGGGGTTGTTCCTGGCATGTGCTGTGTGGTGCTGTGGCTGAGCACCACACACTGGCTGTGCAGCTCAGTCCTCAGGGAGAAGCCAGCCCAGGAGTGCATAGCCACGTGAAGGGGAGAGCGCGACTCAACGTCTCAAAGCTTTGCTTGTCACCACCACCGTTATCAGGCAAAGACACTTGATCAGGTGGGAGATAGTGGAGAAAGGGCGTTTAACACCATCCTCCAGAAGACACTTGGAGGCTTTCCAGTGCCACCTACGTGATTTGAACAGGTATATGATTATTACTTGACTTCTTTTTAAATTTTTGTTTATATCTTAGCAGGCCAAGGACCAGAGTTCAGGGATCTCAGCCCACCTATTTCTTTACATTTCCTTTGTACTACAACTATGCCAACCACATTAAGTTTAATACCTCAATTCTTTTGCGAAAATTCTATGGTAGAGATCTAGTAGCCTTACCTTATACACAATGCCACTTTCTGTGGTTTCCTACAGTCTGAAAGTATTGAATTACAAATTTTCCGAAGTAAGTTCTAAACTGTGTGCCGTTCTGGGTAATGTGATGACTCTGTGCCTTCCCACTCTGTTCAGGGGCACGAATCATCTCCTTGTCCAGTGGATCCATGCTGTATACACTAGCTGCTTGTCAGACACTCAGAAATCATCTTGGTGATCAGACGAACAGTCTAATCATGACAGTGCTTATATGTAGGGCTTAGGACTCTGTAGTTTCAGGCAGGTGCTAAGGATCTTGAAATACAGTTGTCCAGATGAGCTGGAGTTAACTAACCTAGCTGCCATGACACTGTTACGAAGTGTTTCTCCTAAGATCCAATTCCCGCCGTAGGCTGTGATCTTGGCAGATGGCCCCAAGAAACAGATGAGGGAAAGATGAAGCACAGGAAAGCCAGGGGTGTTTTTGTGCTGGCTTTGTGAAAAATCACATGTTTATGAAATATGGATAAAGTGGGATTGGTTCTGATCAAAACTTCGTTTTCTCCAACACTGGGCAACAGAATTATAAAAAGCAATTCATCAACTTATTAAACATGCATGGGGACATCTCAGGACATACTTAACATGGGCTTTTTAAATATCCAAAACTTTATGATTCTTAAGATGTTATATATGCTTATTGGCAAAAATAACATGTACAAAGGGCAAATAAAATAAGATATTTCAAATCTTACTGCTCAAAGAGAATCCCTACCACCACTCTAATATGTTAATGTTGTGTCTTCTTTCTAGGTCCTCCTAAAATTGATAATCAGAACAGTTGTTTGCATATCACCTCTCTTGAGAGTCGAGTCTTCCCTCGATTCCCCTTTGAGAACATACCTGTGTGGGAAAGGCCCCGGCTTTGGGTCCAGTGCTTTTCTTACCCCTTGGAATTCCACCCTGACGGTGCACAGGACTTGATGGGGGAAATAGACTACTCCCGGACCTTCTCCAGAAGGACGCAGCTGACCCCATGCTCTGGGACAGCTCAAGGGCATCAGCCTCTGCTACCGGCCTGGACATTTCCCCGCTGACAGGAGCCCCTCCTGGTTTTCTCTAGTCTGTGGACATGTGTGAGCAGACAACAAGATTCACGGCTGTCTGGCTCCTCCCTGCCGCTCCCCCAGAGGAGGTGAAACGGGATGACAGCATCAGACAGACCCGAGGAGAATCGGTGGCAAGCCAGGAAGCAGTGAGCGATACCTGGTCCCGGTTTGGGCTTTGGCTTAATCGCTACCACATGAGCGCAGTCAGGGCTGTGGGGCAGAACCGGGATTAGGCTGGAGTTTCCTTCTGGGAGAGTGATAGGGAGAAGAGCTACATCAGGACTTCCCCTGTCCTGGAGACCATCCCCACAACCGTAATACCAGTTCTTAATGTTTATGGTATGTCTACCATCTTCTGGGCACGGCGTAAACGCACCAGGTGGCAGTGAATTACCTCATTAATTCTTAGAACCCCTCACTAAGGAAGGCATGGCTGTTACAGCCATTTTGGAACTGAAGACTGAGGCTGAAAGGGATGAGGTAATGTACTCCAGGTTACCCAGCTAGTGACTGATAGAGTGGTGATTTAAAACAAGGCAGTCTTACTAGATAAATCCTCGGATTTCCTTGAGGTATAGTTTCTTCGTTCCTTCCTCCAGTCATTCAGCAGTCATTCCATTCATCTACTAAGCACACAATTGAGTCCCATCTGCTGTCCTCTCTTGCCTGGATCATAGGTGGCGACCTCCTAAGCTTTGCTTTTCTCTAATCGGAATTTCAATTTCAGTTGTTCATTGGTACCACGGGAGAAAATTTCAGTAAGATTATGTCTCTCTCCTTCGTAAAGCATATATCTCAGATAAAGGCTCTAATTCGTGTCACGGCCGGTGTCATGGGGCTCTGTGACATCCAGCCCTTCTCCCCAGGCCAGCCTCATTTTGCACGACTCAGGTCCCCAGCTCCCTGCATGCAGCCTTTCTGGCTTTCTGGGCTTCCTGGAAGACTGAATGATTGTTTTTGCCTTGGAGCCATTACACACTGTCCGCAATTGTCGTGGTTGGTTTCTGGTTGATTTCTGTGAGTCTGTTAGATCTTTGCTTGTCACAGCCAAATACAAGAAAGCCATTTCTCTTATACGGCCATTCTTTGAAACATGATTTGTAGCGATTCCACTGAGGCCTGAAATATCTTTCACTATCCTGTGAATCTGGTCTGGCCTTGAGACTTACTTTGATGCAAAGAATTGTGACAATGTTGAGCGCCACCTTAGGGGCAACTTGCAGGCTTGGGTTTCTTCTCTTAGAACCCTGTTATTGAATAAAGTAGCCTGGTGGAGAGTCTCAGCTGAGTCCCATTCTAGACCAGCCAACTTCCACATGGCTTGGATACTGGCCACAAAGCCATGAGGAAGCTGAGAAGAGATCAGAACCAGCATCATAGATTGGTGAGCAATAATAATAATTTGTTGTCCTAGCTAAACTCATTGGGCTGGTTTGTTATACAGCGATAGATGCTTGTAAGCTTAGATGTCATTTTCCATTTCTATTCCAGCCCGGGGGGCTGCCCCCATTTGTACACGGTCATGACTTCTTATACTTGTCAATCGTGGCATTTACAACTGTTTAATCAAAGCCAATAGTTCTGTAATAAAATCTCATGCCCCCCCCCCCCCCCCCCCCCCCCCCCCCCCCCCCCCCCCCCCCCCCCCGTTAGACTTCAAGCTCCATGAGCTCAGAGGCCACATCTGATTTGCTTCCTGGAGCAGTTAGATCACCCAATACTCTTTTTTCTTTGCACGCAGTGAATGCTAACAAATTTGTGATAAAATGAACGCAAAAATGAATGAGGACTCACTAAACATACATAAAGTGTCTCCCACACATGAACGTAAGAACACTAAAAATATAAGAATGAACAAGACATGGCCTTTGCTCTTAAGTTGTTTGTACTTTAAAAGCTTTGGCATGAGCATGTAAATAAAAGTTATAGGCCAGGCTGGCAGGTATGATTAGGTTTGTGTTCAGTGTTTATGAGAGCAGGATGGAGTAGGGAGCTAACACACCTTGGGAAAAGATCATTCTGGCCAGTGCTTTATAGTGGGCATACCTGAGACATCACGTGGGTTGAGGTAGTATAGTTTTTCAGAATGATGAGTGCAGATTTGAAAATTTCCATATAAGACAAAATGAAGTTTTCTTTTGATTTTACAAAGCAGTTGCACGTATAGACAAGTCTAGTCATACAAAACATTGCATTTCAACTGTACCAAAATTAGGTCTGAAGTGTTTTCATGTAAGTAGAATTAAGTACCAGGCTGAGGAAAGTAAGTTTTGACCCCTAGGAATGTCTGTATGACCATTCAGAGACCACTCGGGCTTGGCATTAATCTTCCCTTGCACAAGGGTGCCCTTACCCATAGACGCTTATCCAGCACCTTGGACTGTGCACAATGACTAACCGTAGTATCTTCTCTTAATAGTGAGAGAACTTAATTTTTTTCTGAAAAATTTAAAACTCCCTTTCCCGTAGTAATGCCACACATGCATTGAATTGCTGACGAAGGAAAAACAAAAACAAAAAGGTAGCTCTGACTAATTATCGTTAATATGTTATGGAATAACATTCTTTGAAGGGACCCACCATTGTTCTAACACTTCCAGATTGCCTTGGCATCATCGCCAAAAGATAATTTGACCCACCTTCCTGAAGGGAAAGCAAAGACTCTGAATACTGTATTTCTATTTCTGGAAGCAAATAATCTCAAAATCTGAGTTGCCCAAGAAGAGGAGGTAGCCAGGAAGTCCAGTGTGCCTGCATTTCCACAGGACTGAAAAGGCCCGTTTATAAGCCCATTTCGTGGTTCTGGGTCAATAGTGGCACAAAACCCCTGGAGTTTCCCAGGAACGATTGCTCCATAGAGCAAGTCTTGGTTCATTTTTACGTATGGAAGTAATTTAGATTAATGAGATATCCTATGTGTTACATATTTGTAATTACTTAATAAATTATTATAATTTTACTAGTATCATTTTTAACGAGTTTCACTGGGATAATTCCATATATACATATATTATGCTGTGGTTATATCCACACTCCCTAAACAAATTACAGTACTCATAATCAGTGAGAAAATATTTGAGCCCTACATTAGAAGAAATCATTGAACTAGTTGCTCTGGGAGTACAAAGTACTCTAGCTGCAAGGAACTGAAAAGGAAATTTGGTAATAGACTGACCAGTGCACAATTCACCGACAGCATAATTTTTGAATCCCTAATGAGAAGTACAGACACTGACTAAGGACTTTAGGAACTCAAGGAGGAGCAGATCTTGGGAACCACAGAGATCAAGGAAGGTGTCACCAAGGCTTGAGCTGCCCATAAAGGACACCTGTGAGGCAGATGTGCTCAGTGACACATGCAGAGACAAGGGTCGGGAGTATGACCCCCACCTTACAGAGACTGCGAGCAGAGTCATTTGGCTGAGAGGAAGAGTTAGGCTGGGTGGCAGTACCTTAGATCTTGAGAATGAAGCATTATTCATGTCAGGTTGAGATATCAGGATTGGTCCTTCAAGGCCGTTGGTAGTCCCTAGCCTTTCTCACATCAAGGACAGGTTTAGTTGAAGATCATTTCCCCAAGGACGTGTTACTTTCTGTGTGGTAGGATGTTGGAGGATACCATTGAAACAGGAATTATAGATGAGTAGTACTCCATTGTGTACATACCCCACAATTTTTGTATCCATTGGTCTGTTGAGGGGTATTTTGATGTTTTCCACATTTTAGCTATTGTTAGTTGTGCTGCTATAAACATGGATATTCATATATCTCTTTTATATGATGCTTTTAACTCTTTTGGAAAGATTCCCAGAAGAGATGGATCAAAGGGGACATTTATTTTCTGCCTTTTGAGGAATTTCCATACTGCCCTTCATAGTGGTGTAGCAGTTTACTATCCTACCATCAGTGTAGGAGGTTTTCCTTGTTCCCCCCATGGCCTTCCCAGCATTGATTGCTGTTTAAGACTTTTAGTTTTGGGGGTTTTGTAGGTAAATGGAGGCAACGTGAGACCATCATGCTCAGTGAGGTGAGTCAGACACAGAGGGTTAAGTATCAAATGGTTTCTCTAATATGAGAAACTCAGAATACAGTCATTTCATGGAACTAAACGGGGGAATAGTGGGAGTTAGAGGGGAGAGGGGGTGTGGAAGGGTCAAGTAGGGAGAGGGAAAGCTTTGTAACTGTGACGTAGTATATATGTGCACAAAATACTCAAGCTCAGTGTAAACATTATGTATCACATATACACGTATTAATGACATGGAAAAAGAGCGGGGATTAGCATCAAGAGGGGCTCAGGGAATGCAGCTCCTTCTCCTGCAAATGAGCAGTGGCCTTAGAAACCACTGACAGGAGGCGGAGCTTTGCTCAAGGTCACCTGCGTGTTCCCTGCTCCTGAGGAGAGGTGAGGGGCAGGGGAGGTGGCCCACCCAAGGCCACAGAGCAGTGCGAGGCAGGGCTTGGGGTTTGAGAATGCCTGCTTTAAGGAACAAAAGATGGGTAAATATGTCCTTCAGTAGATACATTACAGGCCTCACATTTTGCTTAGGTGCTGGGAAAAAGCCCTTTCTTCTTTACTTGTTTCCAATTTCATTGTGGGTAAATCTGTAGTTCAAAAACACTGTTGACCTCTCCGTTCCCTAGCTCAAGCCTCCTGAAAGGAGGAATGACTTTTCTTCAATAATTTGAGCAATCAACCTGGGTGTGCAGACTCATCCCCGCCCCCCCCACCCCTCCCCGCTTGGGGCGAGTCCTGGAGAACACACACCCTGTGTTACCCTCTGTCCTTCACAGATGTAGCTCTAGGCAGGAGGCCTGCGTCCCATGTGCTTGTGACTGGAAGAGTGGATCTGCCTCATTCAGAATGGAGTATTAGGATGCCCACGTGGCTACAGACCACAGCTGCCTTCTCCAAAGTGGGTTTTATTCATAATAAAACTGACATTTCAATGCTCATTTGTCTGATGCTTGTGTTTCTTTCAATTAATCTCAGCTGGGTGGAAGATGCTGGTGTGTGCGAGTCTCTACCACATTGGAGATTAGATATCTAATTAGAGAGAGAGAGAGAGAGAGAGAGAGAGAGGGAAAAGCCTCATCATCAAAGATCTTAAAAAATCCAAAGAAAGCTTATGTTTGATATATCTTAAGATTGGCACTGGAGGTGCTGAAGGCTCGCTGGTTAAAGTTCTTGCTAGCAAGCACATTTACTTGTGTCTAGCTACAGGCTTCTTTCATACTATGATGAAGGAGCGTATTTTAGGTACAGGTTTAATATTCCTTGTCTGAAAAATTTGGGATCAGAAAATATTTAAGATTTTGATTGATTTTAGATTCTGGAATATTTGCATGTAGTGAAATATCTTGGGAAGGGGACCCGAGGCTGAATACGAAATCTATTGTGTTTCAGGCACACCTATGCACATCATCAGAAAACAATTTCACGTAATATTTCATAGTGTGGAATTATCCACATGTGGTGTCATGTTGGTCAGTGTTCAAAAAAGTTTGGATTTCTGGAGCATTTTGGAGTTTCAGTTTTTGAGTTAGGCATTGCTCAGCCTCTGTATTCATCAGAGTTGACTTGTTTTGAGACACCAAACGGAGTATGCCAAGCCACCAAAGCCATTTCTAGATTCTGAGCACTCACTTAGAAGGTGCCATCATCACACATGTTTAATTTCAGTTTGCAAAGCACAGTTTGTTAAGTTGAAAGTGTGGAATGCTATAAAAGAAGGAAAGAGTTTTCTCGTGTCTCTTCGCAGTATTGAACATTAAAAGATTTCATAAATGCCAGCTGAGTAGTGATAGCTACATCTCCCCACCCGTCCGTTCTGTTCACCTAAAGACCTTTTGTGCTGCTGGATATAAGTTAGCAGTCTGAGCTCATGAAACTATCTGCTTTTGAATCAAACTAATTCCTGGAAATCCCCACCCAGTCTCACGGTACAGTTTGACAATTGACTAATCACTGTGAACATCAAGGGCTGAAGCCCAAGTTTGAGTTTCTCTTCCTTGAAACATCTAAAGTTAAAAGTACTTGGTAGAGTCCTTGCAGGAGGCCAAGATTGCTTTTTTTTTTTTTTTTTGCATGACAAGTAAGGCTGCCAGCTTTCCTGTAAGCATCAGAAAAAAGCAGAAAATATATGCGGATGAGATGAAATTAACCACCCATGACTAACGCACCAGTAATATCCACATGGAGCAAGATAAAGTTCTCTATTTGAGGGCAATACATAACAATTAAAGACTTAACTTTTGTTCTCTTGAAACAGCAGCATGTGTGGATTGTGAAAACAGTAAATTTCCAGGTACTTCCAGACCATAAAGTGTACAGTTTCTGAACAATTATTTTAGTGTCACTTACCTACATACAAATATCCCTTGATCTAACAGCTTTTCTCATGAATATCTGGAAATATCACAGAGCTAATTAAGCCCATAACAAATATATCTATTCATTTCCAGTACTTGTTTTTTTAAAAGATGAAAGAAAAAAAAATTCTTTCAGATAGCTCAGGGTTTTCTGGAAATCCCCAAAATAGTTGTAGTATAAAATTGATTCTATTTTTTAAATGGGATATAATGTTGGAAAACAAATTCGGAAGAGTTTTCAAATTCTATTTGGTGACTAGATTAAGGTGAGTATATGGGTGCCTGGAAAACAACAGGCTAAATTTGGCTAACCTCTGCTAAGCCATGGGTTCTAGAGACTTGGCCGAACATTACTCCAGATGTGTTCGGGAGGGCATTTTCAGATCAGATTAATATTCAAATGAGTGGACTCTGAGTAAAGTGGACGGTTTTCCTAATTATTGGTGGGCCTCGTCCAGTCAGTTGAAGGTTGGAACAGAAAAAAAATACTGATTTCCATAGAGCAAGAGGGAATTCTGTTAGCAGACAGTCTTCAGACTGGAACTGTTCAAATCAGTTCTTCCCTGTGTCACCACCAGTCTGCGGGCTCCTCTGCAGATTATGGAGGTGGCCACTTTTTGAAAACACATTTCTCCCTTTATGCACACTTATACACACCTACTCTATTGGTTCTCTCTCACTGGAGATCCCTAACCCATGCCAAACTTACTGTTTATTATCCAAGCTGGTAGTACAATCACTAATAAACAGAGAAGGTAACACAATGACAAGGAACTGTGCCTTTCAAAAATACGAGTTTTTTTCCGGACTTGCTCCTGGTATACCTTGCTTTGTCATTATGTCTGCCTTAGAGGACAAGCAATATTTAGAAACAGTGTAGTCTCTACACATGGGAGGTAGGCATGCTAATCATCTATCAGTATATACGATAATATTCATGGTTTTCACAGGTGACATTGCCACTGGAAGCTTCTTCACACAAAAGTATGGGCTTTCAAATTTGCACCGTTTTCAGCATGGTAGTATCACAGTCCAATCAATGAGCAACACATGTGAGGTCAAATTATTCTACGTCATCGCCAGAACTTAACATGTTCAGCTTTTTCAATTTTATCCATTCAAATGTGTATGCAGGGCCTTGGCAGTTTTTATTTGCATTTCTTTAATAACCAGAACATCTTTCATATGCTGTATACAAGCTTTACGTTTTTGTAAAGTATTTAAATATTTTGGTCCATTTTGAGTAGGTTGTTTATTGTCTTATAATTGAATAGTAAGACTACATATTCAGGACATTCTGGATATAAGTCTTTGTCAAATTCATGAACTGTAAGTATTTTTTATCTCTGTTCTTGCTTGGCATTTAAAAAACATTATCTCTTTTTAAGAGCAAAAGGTTTAGATTTGATGTAATCCATTTTATCGTTTTTATATAGTTGATATTTCTATGCCCTAAGAAAATTTGTCTACCCCAACGTTATAAAAATTTGTCAGTGATTTTTAGTTTTTACGTTTTTTAACGATGCATTTCAAGTAAGTGTTCATGTATGATAAGAAGTAAAGACTGGGTTTCTGTTTTCCCTCAAAAAACCCCCCAAAATATGAATTTTTGTTCATTTTTTATAATTAGAAAAGAAATACAAGCAGACCAAAGTACAGAGGATTATTGTATTGAGATAGGAGTTTATGCTGTCTGGGCATGTTATATAAGTAACAAAAAATATTATTTACTGTCACCCCTTATTAAGAAGTAACTATATTCATAAAGTTCAATTTAAATGTTTGACAGAATAATATTCAAACTGTAGTTTTGTGCTAATACGATATTTGGTAATAAGGATTCAAACAATCTGTCTTTAAAAATATCTTATGAGATCAAAACTTTCAAAATCCTGATAATTCATTGCCTTTATCAGAATGAACTTTGTAGCTACTTTAAGACTCACAAAATTTCTTTTCTGGAAGATTTTTTAATAACTTTATATATTTTCTATATATTCTAGTTTTGCTTTCATTATTTGTAATTAGTCTGGAAAAGTTAGACAATTTAAGTAGGAGAAATCCACTGTCATGTTTTCCTTGAAAAACAAAAACACATTTCATAAATAAATCCACAAAATAAATCTCTCTCCATAGACACATGTCCTATTGGTTCTGTTTCTCTGGAGACCCCTGACACATACAAATAGACCGCCTACTATTCAAACTGGTGGTCAGGCCTTTGAACAAACAGAGTTCATTTTGTAAACACAGTTGCTTTTCCTCGTGACTGTCTCTGCTAGTTTAGCATTACTCACCCGACTAGAGCTTGCAACTAAGTTAGCTAGCTTCTACTTTTATAGGAAAAAAACTGGGAGCCAGGTGATTTGTAATAGATGATACCCAGGCATTTTAGGAGATGTGCAAGAATATGACTGAAGTAACACAAATTCCTACAATATGCACAATTCTTTTGCACCCTTCGACAGTGGCAAGAGTGACTGTGCCCATTAGCGTGATCCAGAGTTATAGCTACTCTACGACCTAAATAAAACAAAAGTTTGCTTATTATGATATATACTGGAATTGATGTTTCAGTGTTATGCCTTCGAGATTATCCAACCATCCAAAGAATAATCATTAGATTTAATATCAGTCTAAATTAAAGTGAACTGAAGGATCTGGAAGTTGTTTTTAAGCTGTAATATTCTGAAACAGGTTAAAACTGTGTTAAAATTATACTTCAATTTAAACACCATTTTACAATTTTCATAATCAAAGTGATTACCTAGGCATAACATTAGCTATTTTAATCAGTAAGTCAATATAAGAAGTTTGGAGAGTTCAGAATCACTAGTCTTATCATAAGAAAATAAGCTGTATCTTATAAGAATAAAATATATGCTTATATTTAGCATTGCTGAGATCAAGGGGAAATATCCAATGGCCGCGTTCAAACAGAACGATTAAATGTGTTTGATTTATCCAATGAGTCACCTTGATTATGTAAACACTAACTTTTGTGTAAAAATTCTTCTGGGCTAGTAGTTTCTAAAAGAAAAAGACCTTTAGTTCCTTAAAATATATTTAAAGTAGTAGGAATTTAGTATCTTTGCTTTCTGGAAAAAATATTCTCCATTCTGGGAAAATATTAGATTTATAAAAGCTCATTATTCTTTCTAAACTAATTAGCATAGCTCCTTTGTTTTAAAATACTTTATAACCTAGTTTATTTGATAGCATATATTTATTTTAACTGTGATGCAGTCACTATACATGTCCATGGGATACATTTCCACACAAATATACAATGTGTAGTGATTGTATTGGGATAATTGGCATGTCTATCTATATTCTCAGACATTTATCATTTCTTTGTTTTGGGAATATTCAAAAACTACTTTAATAATTTTTGTCAACCCTAGTCCTCCAAAAGTCGCATTTATTTGGATGTTGTGGATTATCTATGAAACCACATTTTGTTAAGAGATGGGGGATTGTTCTGGAGGGGTGGATTATGGGCCTGTGAGGGACGATAGGTGTGTGGTGGAAGATAGACATGTGGTAGATTGTGGATTACAGGTATGTGGTGGATTAGAGTGTAAACCTGGAAGGTGTGAAGCACCAAGAGTGGACCCAGAGGGGCAGATCACTGGAACCTGGAAGGGTACTTGCCCTTTCCTCCTTTCCCTCCGCATTGCTGTGAGGAGCTGCTTCCATTTCTGCCTCCGCTTGTGCTTCTGCTATTGCTGGCTGCCTGTGAACGGATGGTGATCTTTGGAAACTGTGAGCTCAAATAAATATTTCCTACCCTGTTTGCGGGTGTCATGCATTTTTTTCAGCACAATAAAAAAAGTAACTAAGATACCTAGTTGGGACTGGAGGAATGGCCCAATGGTTAAAGCATTTGCCTAGCAAGAGCTAAGTCAAGCGCTGAGTACCCGAGTTCAATCCCCCAGCACCACATAAACTAGGCATAAACTAGCCTGTGATCCCAGCACTCAGGAGGCTGGGGCAGGAGGATTACCATGAGTCCAAGGCCACCCTGGGCTCCGTATGAGTTCAAGACCAGCCTGGTGTGCAGGGCGAGACCCTGTCTCAAAATAAATAAATAAATAAATAAAATGACACCTAGTTATCCAGCTGCACTCTCCTTTCCAACTGCTCCCTAATCTCAGTAACCATTCCCTCTCTCTCCTCTCTCCTCTCCCTGTCTTCTTACTATCCTCCTTCTCCAGGCGCTGATAACCACTATTCTTTTTTCTCTCTCTTTCTTTTTGAGATTTTTTTTTTTTTTTTTGCTTCCATGTAAGAACATGTAGCATTTGTCCTTTGCTCCTGGCTTATGTCATTTAACAAAATGTCCTAAAGTTCCATCTGTTTTGCAGAATGGCAGAATTTTATTTTCTATTTTATTTTTTATGGTGAGTAATATTCAGTCCTTTATATCTACTATATTTCCTTTGTCAATTGTCTTAATACATTCCAGAGGTAAAATAAGGTTTCACACTCACACACTGAGTGGTCAAGGCTCTCTCTCTTCACTTACAGGTACACAGAAGAGCCCAGGGCTTCACTTTTATGATATCAGCCATGGATCCAAGTGGATTCATGGTACCTACTGGATTATATCTCCAGGAGTTGATCTCCTCTCCAGAAACCTCATTTTATGTATTTGAGATCAAAAGTATACAAAAACCAAGCAGAGGTTATTAAATTAGATTCTCTACTAATCTTTTGGCCGAGAGACCAACAAATGTTCCAAGCTAACATTAGGTTCCCAAATACCATTCCAGCTTTGGGGAGTACCACCAAAGCTATGCAGGAATCATGCCCAGAGCTAAACTTGGCCAAACAAAGAAACCAAACAAAACACCAAGTCAGGAGAAAGAGTCAGGACAGCTACCTCATAGATACCATTTGGGAGTCAGTTCAGAAACCCAGAAAACACCTTCATGGGCATAAATGATTCACGAGATGCAGTCTTAAATGAGAAGAATTAAATGGCTCTGGGAGATTAGTCTCTGTGGATATCTCAGTTGGAGCACCAAGTATGCTAAAAAACAATCTTCAGAATGTCAATAATGTGATTGTCCTTCAGATTTAAAAGAGTGACTTCTCAAAAATACTAACTCACCAGTTAGATGATAAACTGGCTCAAAAGAGACAGCTTTGAGGAATTGAACATTCGAAAGCCATTAACATTCTCTCCCAAAACCACCAGAATGAACATTAAGTTGGTCAGTATCTTACAGAACAATAAAACTAACAGATAGGAGTATCTTTTCTATTAGAACAAAGTACGCAAGTTAATCTGAAGCTGCACAATGTTTGGGCACTAATGAAATCATAAAAGAAAAGTCACATTCCCCTAAAAAACAAGAGACTCCTTGGGCACAGGCCTATTAATGTCCCACTATGAAACAGAAAGAAACCACCACCCACACTCTTGATTTTTTCCATTTTTAGGAAAAAATTTTCTTAAAATTTCATTGCTGCATTCTGTTTGTATGACTCAAATATGTCCTTTCTTTCTCTCCTCTCTTCCCCAAAGTATTCTACTTCCTCTTGGATGTTCTGAGGAGACTTGATTCCTAGAGAGCAAATATTGTAGGCATGTATGTTTCGGTTTCTCTTCTAGTCTTCAGGATAACGGTAATTTCATTAATTTCCTTCTTTGTGTCATCCCAAAATAAGATTTCCATTCTTTTTCCTTTCTTCACTAGACTAACATGCTACTCTTCAAAAACAGTGGTTGTAGCTTAGGTAGGACTGCAAAGACTAAAGCCTATTTCTAAACTTAATAATTGACTAATATATTCTTTTTAATCTAAAGCGACTCTTAGGCCTCTGGATAAGCCATATGAATTCAAGTTCTTCCAAATTTTCTTGTCTTCGTACAAAACAATATACAATATTAACTAAATCATAGATAAGTAATCTAGGACTAACTATTCCCAGCTTCACAGTTTAAAGCTATCATCTCAAGTAACAGCAATACGTAGTCAACTGGAAGGGAGCTACCTCTGAAGTCTAGACTTACTTTCCCCAGTAGCACACACAGGTTAAGTAGCAAACAACTTTTCTGAGCTTCCCTTCTTCAACACTGCCTTGGATCCTCTCTGTACTGCCCCAAGGCTTGCAGCCATGTAGTAAGGGAGACTATTTTTGATTTTTTTAAAAACAAAATTCTTGCCAGAATTAACACAGCTTGTGCATGTCTACTAAGCTGCCTTCGACCCCCATTTAGCTGGCCTTTTGCTAAGGTCTGTGGGTGTTAAGAAAAGCTACTCACCTGCAAACAAAGTGGCCATAAACTATTGACTTGCAAAGGTCAAAATCCCATATGGTTGACTTCTAAAGCTCAAGACCCACATCTGCCTTCACAAACTGCACAAGTTAAAACCAACCACACGTCTACAGAAAGCAGCCCGCATAGTGTAAGGTCACCCTCATCCCCAGACTCATAGTAAGTAACACGTATTTGAGGCTCCAGGGGAAGTCTTCCTTCACTGGTTCTATTCAGTTTCCTGAACTCACTTCATCTCTTCCTAACAGTTTACAGCCTCGGGGTTCAGAGAGAACACAGACAGCATCTCCCTTTCTTCCTGCCCCAGTAAAGAACCAACTGGGATATAATCACTGACGTCACCAGATGGAAGATTAAACTGCGGCCTTTGTTAGCAACGAAACTGTTGGAACATAGAGCTTAGGTGTGAAGGTCAAGCGAGAGAGTCTATGTTTCATGAACAATTCATCTTCTCACCACTCCAAACACAGCACTGACTAAAGTTACGCAATGGATGAAGTCGTGTGTGTGAAATCTGCCGGCTATGTGGCCATATACATGCCTGGAGCAGACATCCATAAGTTACTCTTGGGCCATGGAGGAAAGGGAAAGACGTAGGATTGTCCTCTGACAGGGCTCTTTCCATCACAGAACAGAAAGACCAATACGAGCTACAGGGAACCAGTTCAGGCTTTAGAGCAGGTCCTTGGAACAAAAGCCCTGGCAGTGGTTAGGATTTCAAAGTCTCCCACTCTTCAGCTACTCATTCACTGAGAAAGACTTCTTGGTATGTTAGTATGTGCTCCATAAGGTTTAATAAAATAAACTGGAGAACCAATGATAAATAAAGGTCATCTTGTTCCAACTTCTGCATAATTTTCTATTTATAATGAAGGACAGAAACTGATTACATGCTCACCCACATTATGACTATCAAAATTTACGAGATTCAGTGGGCTCAGAGACTCAGTGTGTGGTGGCAGGGGCTTTGCATCTTGAAAATGAGAGAACAATCCAAAATAAGTTGATTCACATGTGAAAATTAAGAAATTTTATTTGTCCACATTATTAAAAAGTTGAAGTCTTCAGGTACATTTGGTGACAGGAGCCCAAAGCCACTTGAATTCAGTTCTCCTTCTTCCCCTCAGTCTTGGATTTTAAGGATTTTATGGACACAGCAGCTTCTAGAACTCCCATCTCAGAGCAAGCCCACTGGAAAAGGGTAAGTGCTCGTAGCATCATTCTAAGAAAAAAATCTTGCTGGGTCATCAACTCATCGCCATACCAATCATTGTTGGGTGTAGACTTGTGTCACAATAGAGCCCCACCCAAACGAAATATGTGGTCTAGAAATTGCCCAGCAAGGGTGGGACAAGCTTATTCACAGAGGGTTGACTGGATGAAGGAAAGCAAGACTACAGAAATTCACTATTCTTCTCCACAGAGGAGGTTTTCTGAGGAAGCATGCCTTCTCATGAAGCTGGACAATGTGTAGGGGTTATATAACTTTTAAGGAGGTTGTAGAATATTCTAGGTTAAGGGGGAAAACACATATGAAGCCTGCCAGAAACTATGTTTCAGGCCCCCAGGATCAAGATAATGATCAAGTGTGGGATAGGGAAAGCGCACGAGGATGGTGTTGTAGACAGGTAACAGATGGATCTGTGCTTGTAGGTCCCAGTAGGCCGTCTTAATGTGGCTGTACGGATCATGAGATGGCAGAAAGAAACTAAGTGAAAATAAAAATGGAAGGGAATTCACCTGGGTGACTGTGCTATTCCACAGAGAACATTTCATTGCAATCTTGAGTCTGCCCATTTAAAAAATGCCCTTCCACGTACAGCTAATATTTTGTTTTGTTGAAGAAAAGGATCCTCCCGCTGAGCATTAGGAATCATCGCGCTTGACAGAGATATTTAATAGAGTGGTAGTTAGTGGGAAGGGGATATGACTTACATACTGAAAAACGCTATTATCATCATCTGTTTGGTCTTTGAGTCACATATCCTTCAAGTAACTGCTTTATCTGTCAGTGGTTGGCACCAGGCCAGTTCTAGGCCGTACTTCAGTACTGACGTTAAGAAGAGTGAGTGTGCGGTGTCTCAGCGTCGACATAGTTCCATAAAACACGAGGTGTGGGGCTGAGTCAGAGGGTGAGTGTGTGCCTCTGTTCTCCATGGTCACCAAAGTCTCTCAGAAGACAGAAAAATCTTAGAGAACAGAAAGGCAAGAGAAAAACCAGCAGAACTCTCTTCAAGCTGCTGCTAGCCCTTCACTCACTCCTCTGCAGACCATTAAGAGATCAAAAGCAATTCTGGACACAGAGGGACGAACCACAGGTTTTTGCTGCCAGCACTGAAGTGAGAAAACTAACAACTGAAAATGCTTGTATCTTAATGAAATCAAAGGCTCTGTTCTCAGGGAAACGGGAGTATCAAGGATCTCAAGGAAGTGTCAGGCAGACAAGCTACATCTTGCAGTGAAGCCTATTGCTAATGTAAGACCAGCAACGGTGATCTGACAGTGTTGTCCTAAGCTTTGTGCAACAGTGACAGAAAAAACAAAAAATGGGGGGATTGCAGGAATTGCCGAATCTGTCATCTTTCAGAAACTAGGAAGTGACAAATTAAAAAAAAAATAGTCTTGCTTATGCCAGATGTGGACAGCTGCTGATTCAGAACTATAGGAAGTCTTGAACAAAAAAAAGGGGAAGAGTAAATATTAATAGACAGAAGTCTGTGGTAGGAATAAGGAAACATTGAAGGGAGCATCTAAATTCCTAAGAATCAACAGCATAGAAAATACAGAGATCACAGGGTTAGAAGTACAACAAGGCCCGTTTGGGATAGGCCCGTGGTCCTGTGCCTGTCACTGCTAAGGTCTCACGTTTGTTTGTAGCGTTTCTGACATGGAATCCCTGGTTGGTCAAGAAACCAGATTTAGTGTTGTGCACAGAAAAGCCTTGGCACAAGGACAGAAATATCTAAACATATACAGTAAGCCTCTTTTTAGAGTAGAGCTAACCTTCCCCCAACCTGTACACTAAAGAAAGGAACTATTCTAACATCAGACCAGCTGTTTTCAAATGAGCTAGGAGAAGAAGAACTAGAGAAACATTAAGCTAGACGGAAAGGAAATCAGGCTGTGGTGTTTTAAAATTTGGGTCAAATTCCAGAGCTTTTGTACTGAGTTCCTTCGGGCAATTTCTATGAGATATAGCATTTATGGCCTTTGTCTAGTGTCAGAAGGGATTTGTAAGCATTCTGTGGACTCACAGACTTGAAAAATTGCAATGAGGTTGTTTGAACCAATCTTTCAAAGTCGAATGATCTGTTCTGTAATATTTCTTTGGGGGATCCAAAATGCTACGCAAATGACCAGCGTTGGCCCTTGATCGTTTTTGGGTCAGCTGAAATCTGGCAGGGGAGAAACGGTCTCTGGTTTTGCAAATTGACGATTGTGCAACCTGAGGAGTGGATAACAGCTTCCCTCTTAAAGAATGGCTTTCTCAGCATATGAGAACCGCAAAGGAGTTAGCAAAGTCTTAAGGCAAGCAGGCTGGTGTGGGACAAATCCCTGAGCGTAGAACAGCAAACCGCTTACCACACGTGAAGGGGCCTAGCCCTGCCCCATGAGCTAAGCTACCGGATGGCTTACCATTTGTTCCACCTCTCCTTAACTTTGCGTCCAACCTGAAGACTCAGTTAGTTGTTGGTTGCTCTGGAAAAATAGTTGGCCACCATTGTTTTAAATCTTTCCTTTCTGCAGAGACTGAAGGAGGCAGGCACAGAATGAAGTTTGTCTCCAGTTAGTATGACAGGAGAAATGTTTACATCGGTGGAAGAACACAGGAGGACAGTATTTGCTCACTGAAATGGTTGCTCGGGAACAGAACGGCGAGCTGTGGTGAAAGGCTGTGGGAGAGCCATGTGAGACTGGAAGGAGGGAGGGCGGGGCAGGGCCTGGACTCAGCTGCGCCGAGGTCCTGCGGGTTCTGCACACCACACAGCTTGTCCTCTTGTCCTGGCTTGGGAAGACCTTCCTGTGAAAAACTTTTCTTTTTTCTCTTCTTTGTCTCATTTTCTTTCCTTCCTTCCTTTTTCCTTGTCTTCCTCTCCATTCCTTCCCTTTGTTTTCCTTTTCTTCCCTCCCTCTTTCCTTATTTCCTCCTTCTTCCCTCCCTTCTCCCTTTCTTCCTTCTGCCCTTGCTCTTTCACTAGTCATCTGACTTGTCATGTCTCCCTCAAGATCCTTTCCGTTCCTTTTTTCCGCCAGTTGCCCAAGACAGACATAAAGAATATTTCGAGGCTATGTAACGGACAAGAAAGTCAGAACTGGAGTGTGGGGAGGACAAGGAACCAGGGACGATGCCAGGGCCATCAGCCTAGAAAGCACTTCTCATTCTTTTCTTTACGATTTTTTCCCCCTCTACACCAAACCTGGACTATTATAATATTGGGTGATTGCT